>CAXAMN010007925.1:188088-253440 GCA_963970005.1 Durusdinium trenchii | reverse complement strand
AAAAAATTAAATCAGACTGTTCTCAGAGATCACCAGATTTCCAGATGATTTAAAAATTCAATAATTTAAAATTAAAAAATTTCAAAAAGTATAAAAGATTTCGATGTATATTTTTAAATTTTTTAAAATTTCATAATTTTTATATCATCTGGAAATCTGGAGATGTCTGAGAACAGTCCTACGATTTAAATTTTTTAAATTTTTAAATTTTCGGAGGCTCCGAAAAATTTAAAAAATATAAAAGATTGCGATTTAATTTTTAATTTTTTAAATTTTTCGGAGCCTTGAAAAATATATAAATTTTAAAAATATGAAAGATTTCGATTTATATTTTCAAAATTTTCAAAACTTTTCGGAGCCTCCGAAAATTTTAAAAATTCAATAAATTTTAATCGGACTGTTCTCAGAGATCACCAGATTTCCAGATGATTTTAAAAATTTAAAAACTTTTTAAAACTTTGAAAAGTTTCAAAAATATAAAAGATTGCGATTTATTTTTTTTAAATTTTTTAAATTTTTCGGAGCCTTGAAACATTTAAAGAATTAAAAAATATAAAAGATTTCGATTTATATTTTGTAAGTTTTCTTTTTTTTCAAAAATTTTTAAATCATCTGGAAATCTGGAGATGTCTGAGAACAGTCCTACGATTCAATTCGTTAAAATTTTTTTGAATTTTCGAAGGCTCCGAAAAATTTAAAAATTTTTCAAAAGTATAAAAGATTGCGATTTAAATTTTTTAAATTTTTCGGAGCCTTGAAAAAATTAAAAAATTCAAAAAATATAGAAGATTTCGATTTACTTTTTTAATTTTTTCTAATTTTTCGGAGCCTCCGAAAATTTAAGTAATTTAAATCGTAGGACTGTTCTCAGACATCTCCAGATTTCCAGATGATTTAAAAATTAAAAAAATTTCAACAATAGTATATTTAATATATATATATATATCCAAATTGATATAGTATATAGTTATTATTTATATATTTAATTATGTTAGCTTAAATGATCTCAAGGCAGACTGCGCGGCGCATAGGGTATACTCTTCCCTCTTACGGGTGGGGGGTGGGGTGGGGCAGTAAGGTTTTGTATATGGTTGCACGGACTAATGATTTGCGGTGGGTTGGGGGGGAGAGGGGTGGGTGGGGGGTGGGGCAGGGGCATTTAGCTTATGTGGATAGTTGCGTACCATGGAGGGCGGGGGGGGTGTGGGGGGTGTTGGGGCGCTTGTGAGAAAATCCGTTCAGAGCAGTTTTCCTGGCATTGCCATAGAGATACACGCGCTGGAGAGAGATTCCGGTCCCGCAGTTTCCGAATACAGCCGTCAAGTTTCCGAATACAACCGTCGAGTTTCCGAATCCAAGCGGTCAGTTTCCAAATACAACCGTGGAGTTTCCGAATACAACCGTCTCAGTTTCCGAATGCCAGTTTCCGAATACAACCGTGTAGTTTCGGAATACTAGTTTCCAAATACAACCGTGCAGTTTCTGAATACCACCCTTCCAGTTTCCGAATACAACCGCTTCAGTTTCGTTTCCGAATACAACCGCGCAGTTTCCGAATCCCAGTTTCCGAATACAACCGTTCCAGTTTCCGAATACAACCGCCGAGTTTCCGAATACAACCGTGGAGTTTCCGAATACAACCGCCGAGTTTCCGAATACAACCGTCCAGTTTCCGAATACAACCGTGACCCGTTGGGGGCGCCTTTGCCAGGAACTTTGTGCCGTCGCATGAGATTGCGACCTCGGGTGGTTGGCACATTGCGGACTGTGTCTCAAGGGCTTATGACCTCGAAGGCCAGGACTGACACGACTTCATTGAGGTGTTGAACCTTGACCGGTAGGGTCTCCCAACTAGGCCTCCTCGAAACCCTGTTTTTTCGGGATTTGTCATGTGGGTTTTCGACCGAGTCTTGCAGAGTGATGACTGATGACTGATGACCTTGAAAAGCAGATGCTGGTGATGTTCGACCTGCGCCGAAACGCGGGGTGAGTGGAGGCATGCAGGTGGGCACCGTGGGTGCCGGGCGGATTGGCCTGGCGGTGCTCCGGCGGCTGATACTTGGCAGATCTGGATCTTCATGCACCAAACTTCAATCAGGATCAAGAAGGACGACTCAATAAGGATCAGTCAACAAAGATGAACTAAAACATATGATGACAACGCCAAGATTGGAGATGTGATCAAGACTGGAGATGTAAAGGGTTTTCGTAAATCAATGCATAGACCTGCATAGATATAATTTTTGTCATCAACACCCATATACGACCCATGGAATTGGCGTAGCGTTCAAGGGGGCCCAAGGGTGGTGTATTTCGTCCTTGAAACGCCTATGATGTCCATCCAACCCGCAAGCGAATGTTCGACTCGAAGAGTTTGAATTCGGGCAGATTTCTGTGATTTTCAACTCCAAAAGCGGTAGATTCTCTGGATGAAACCTGTGGAGTGGTTGCATTTTGCGGCGTTTTGGTTTGGAATGCAGCCTTGGAGAGCCAATCAACTTCAGCTGCTGCACGAACTGAGAAAACCCTTCGACACCAAACTGCATTACTTTGATCAGCATCGGCTGTCAGCGCCCCGCCAAGAGGGAGTGGGTGGGGGATTGGGCTGGAGTGGGTTTCAGGATGGAGGTTGACACATATGAAGTTTTTGTGTCAGGGAGGGGGCCGTTTCCCCAGCATTCGCGTCTGACCAGTTCTGCCAGGTCTTTACACTCCAGCTATTTTTGGGTGAGTCCGGGACATTCCACAGCACTGCTGGCTGCTTTTTCGGACCGGCACTTCTGCGTCACTGTCAAGGACGAGTTGATTCACAGAGCAAATTTCACAATGTTTTACAGTGGCGTTGTGGAACAAACATCCTGCAACATCTTGAAGACATAGAAACCCAAGTATGGCCGTTTCTGGCTGGGAGGTAGTCGTCCAAGTTCTGTTTCCGGTGTCACTGCAGGGACCCCCCCGCATGATTCATAACCACAAAAGTTTCCCCATCAACTTACTTGCCGCAAGCAGCCCTGGCGTTGCCGAGCGGCTGGTGCGGACCCCCAACCCATGGTCATCCTGTCCGTTTTGGTGACCGGCCGCCATCAACAGTAGCACAAAACCTGTGGGAGTCTGGGAGCACGTCTTTTTCTCGATCTTTAAGACAAATTAATTGAACTTCACTCGTGAAGCATTTTGTCCATCTCTTTAAATGGTTGGACTCCAACTTCTTGCCCTTGATCGCCCAAGGCAGCGGTGGAGGAGGAGTTGAATCTCAGGCCGGCTGGGCCGATACGCTTCCGAGATATGTTTGCTACATCACCTCCCTCCCTCCCTCCCTCCCTCCCTCCCTCTCTCTCCCTCTCTCTCGCTCCCTCTCTCTCCCCTTCAGAAGCGAAGAAGACTGCGCCCACCAACAAGACTGCGCCCGCCAAGCGGTCAAGCATGCTGTCAAGTTTCAAGCTTTTGGGTACCAGCGGGGTGATTGAAACATTCACCAGCTGGTAGCCAGATCCGCCTATTTCGACCGAATCAAATTGTTCTTACAAGTCCTGGCAGGTACCACAACTCTGTGGAATCCCTCGTGAGAATCTGCGACGTGGTCACCATCAACTGCCCTCTTCACCCCAAGACCGAGCACCTCTTCAACAAGGAGCAACGTCAGCCATGGATGTGACCCCTGTTTGGGAGAATTGGGGCTGCGGCAGCATGATGTTACAACGCAAAGCTGGTCAATTGGCCCAGTTCACTTCCTCTGCTCTCCAGAGAGGAGTTGCAGGGTTTTCGTTTGGGTGGAGGTTGGAATCTGTTCGCAGAGGAAGTTTGGTTGCCAGGTCACCAGATATTCCTATGGCACCTAGCATTTGTAGTGGACGATCTTCAAAAATATACTGGTAACGTTCATGGGGTCCATGAACACGATTTGCATGCTTATTTTTTAAAATTAGGCGCAGCTCGTGTGGAAGAATGGCTAAGTGTGCTTGTAGACATCGTTGAGGACGTGGTTTTTGCGGAAAGCTCTTTCTGCCCAAACTTGGGTGGGAGAAGACAATCACATTAATGCGTCCCATTTGCAGCAGCTAGTAAAAGGTGAAACATTGGCGCTAAAAAGTGAACGCTATAGGACATCGTCTTGACTGATCACCCGTTGATTGAACCAATCCCTCCAAACTTCAAAGGGATGCTGTGAAGCCAAATCCTGACTCGAGTCGCCAAGTTCTGCACTCGCTCTCCAGTGCGTCGAACCCCTCAGATTTCAAGGACAAATACGGTCGAAGCCCCACGTCTGTCCCAGATCTCCACCAACATGACCCAGAAAATCTGCTGCGAACATCGCTCTCTCTTTGTAGGAGCTGATCGCGTCCATGAAGCCCGGCTCCTACCTCATCAACACGGCTCGCGGGAAGGTCTGCGAAGCGCAGGCGGTGAAAGAGGCCTGCGAAACAGGGCAGCTCGCAGGCTACGCCGGGGACGTGTGGTTCCCACAGCCGGTGATCGTGGCAGCACTGGAGGGACGGAGAAACACTGGAGGCTGGAGGTGTTGCTGTGAGCTGCATCCTCGGGTCGGTTGCTCTTGTTGCTGCAGCGGTGGTTGAGGTGGTTGTTGGGTGTTTGGTGTTGTCGTCCTTGGTCTTGTCGCTTGTGGTTAGTGGTTGGGCCAATTGCATGTAGCTTGCTGCTGGTTGCACCAGGGTGTGTGTTTGGCAAGTTGATTGGTCGGCCGATCACCGCCGCCATCCAATTATCGCCCGTTTTTAAGGGAATCAGTTGGACTTGTTGGCCATCCTTTGTGTTTCCGTCTTTGGATGTGGTAAGAAAGCAGTTCCCCACTCAAAAGGGACATTGCTTGGCAAAACCAATGAATCGTATTGAATAGTGAAGGAGCTATATAGGATCGAGCAAACTTTTCCAAGCTATAATACGCCAGTCAATCTTTGTGGCGTCCGGGGGTGGATTGTGGCAGGTTGCCCAGGTTCGTAGCCAACCCTGAGAATGTGGAGTTGTTTTAGGCAAGAAGCCCGAGGTAACTAGAAAGATGGTGAAGAGAAAGAGGGTCCTTAAAAATGACACAAAAATGATCAAAGGAAAGAAAGCAAGATGAGAAAGACAGCAATAAAGAGCAAAAGCGGAAAGCTTAAGCAAACACACCCCGGAGACTGTCACTGGTGGCAATGACTTCCTGAGGCGCCGAATGACCACCCTTGGCGCTCCATGCCCAACAACGCCATGACGCCTCACGTGTCTGGCACCAGTTTGTCCGCACAGGCCGGGCCACATAGGCCGCAAGGGCGTCAAGAAACATCAACTAATAGCGATGGCCTACAACCTGGGTTTACTCCAGTTTCCCTTCATAGTAGGAGGGCATCTACTTTCAAAAACATGCAAGGCGCAGTGCAACTGTACCAAGAGGTGGCTTGTCCAGTTGCTAGAAACCCTACGCACCGGTAGGATATTCCTGATGTGCGCGGACTGTATGGGCAGGCGATCCTACTTGATGTTGGTTGATTTGAATAACTTGACAACGGCTGTGAGAGCCTTTGTTAGTCTTTGTTCAATAATGTTCAATACACATTCAGCTCTTTCGCTGGTGCGATCCGCAGTTCGCACAGTCCGAAAGTCAGGACATTCCGCGAAGGACTTGATTCCACAGATGGCCAGCTAAGAATTGCTTGGTTAACGGTCGACGCATAGAGATCATACCCTCAAGTGAACAGCGAATGCCTTGCTTGACGCCGAAAGAACCTCTCCCCGCCAGGCGCGCTACGCGGCAGGGGTCCGAGAGATCTTGGAGTGTTTCCTGGAAGGCAGACCCATTCGTGAGGAGCTTTTCCTGGGTCAGTGGACTGGGTGGACTGGGTATTGGATCTAGACAACCACATGGGCTTTTAGTATCTTTTAGTCATGTAGACTCGATGAATCAAACCCGCCTGTTTGGATGGCAAAGCTCTTCATTCCTTTCTACTTCCTCCCGGGCTTCCCACAAGGGTGCGGGACTCGAATTTGGTCGAAGAGTGCTGCGGAACTCCCACGGTGCGGGTTTGGGGGTGGCAGGAGTACCTCATCGTGCAGGGCGGCGGGCTGGCTGGAACCGGAAAGCACAGCTACACTGAAGGCAACACCACGGAAGGCAGGGCGAGGTCCAACTGATGTGTCGAGCGGGCTGGAACCCTCACTGTCGGAACTCCAATCGTTCAACCTGGGTTCGTGTGTCGTGGAATGTCATCTTGACGAAGTGAGCTTTTTGGGGGCGAAATCACTCCAGGCCGTTTTTCTTGTGGGTTGAACTTCCCTGAAAGACCTGCGAGTTGCGCTCCGTTGAACTTCACTATTCCTGCTTGGGGCAACTGGGATGCCTTGTTTGGTGACGACTCATTTCATCAGGTTTGTTTTGCTATGGACATGCATGTTTTGGGAGCTAAACACCTGATTTCTTGGGGCAGGTGCGGCACTCCTCATGTTGGCATTTTGGGAAAGAGCCTCGCTTTCTATTGAACTGCCAGAAGAATCTGCGATTGATTGCGATTGTGTCACGGACAACAAGGTGAGCATTCGGCCGAAAGCAACCCACAGCGGCCCACATGTCTGTTCGCGCCATTTTTGGACGAATTCAAATTCAGCTCCTGCGAACCACCGGGTGGCGGCCCATGAGTGGACCCATAGTTCTACAGAGGTGCATGAGTTCGAAAGAACACCAAGCTGAGAAGCACCAAAGCACCAAAGCCATCATCAAACCACATTCGAAAACAGCCTGCAGAGCTGCTCGGAGAGGGTACCAAGCCTGGTCGGTACCAGGTCCGGCGGTGCCAGTCACATACAGGCGGTTTTCATTGTCCTGCCCGCCCCAGATCAAGGACATCATCGCACTGGAGTTGGGCATAAGAAACACCAGTCAAAGAGGTCAAAGACTACTTCGATTGCATCTCTCATCGGAACCGCTGGAAAACACCTCTCTTTCCGCAGGTTCCGATGAAGCGGTGCACTTCGACAAGGACGAAGCCCTTCAGGCGCGGGAGCGCTTCGGGAGCCGTGCTTCACGGAGGTCGGCACTGACTCGTGCATGGTGCTCCCGGTGCCTTCACTGTTTTCGGTGCCCAAAGGAAAACCAGCGATCTCACCGGTGGCCGGTGGATGGAAAAGACCCGATTCTTCAGCGATCGAATCCAGGCGATTCTTCCCCGTGATCGGGTCCCATTTTTCAGCAGAAGTCTCACTGTTTTGACCGGAAACTTTCACTCTGGTAGACTGGATGACCTGCAGTATCCTTAAGCACAATCTGTCGAGCTGGATAGGTGTGATATGTCATACTTTCTGGGCCGAGCTCGGCGCTCAAACACGAAGACCGGGTGTGCAAATGTGGGGTACTTGTACAGTTGGTGAACGATTGTTTGCAATCTATAGTTGGTGAGTTACTGTAACTTTATTCCACGTTGGAGCTCACAATCTGGGAACTCTAGACCGCACGGGTTGAGATTCGGCTTCCGTTTGGGTGAGGCTCTCGTCCCAAGTCCTTCAGGTTTCATGATCAGAATCCCGGAGCCAGACTCGAACGGCTCAGCTTTGGGACTGATGAGTTACATGACCGGCAGTTTCCATGGAATGGGGTCCCGAACTTGGAGGGTACGGATGCACGTCCGAGCTCAGAACATCCACGCACATGACATCAGTAGTCTGACATCAACGCCCCAACTCCATAAACGTATGGCACCCAACTCCATGGGCCAAATGTTCCGGGAATTTCAGCTGAAAGTTCACCCACTGCAAGGGCTCCTGGGGGTCGACGCACAAGTTCTACCTGTCTACCGGACCGTCGGTCGACGTGTAGTTTTCACCCCGGACCGTCGGTCGGCAGGGTCTCTTTGAACGCCAGGAAGGGCCACCAGTGAAGATGCAAAAGGTTGTGACCGGAGGCTGCTGACTGGGCCCTGCCCAGACGTTTAAGAGGTTCATCAATAAGGGGTTCTTTGAAACAAAAGCTAGACGAGACTTCAAGAATAGCTAACACACATGCAAGAATAGAACAAAGTGAAAAACCAAGGAGACCAAAGGCAAGCATCAAGTATCAAGGCTAAAGTTCCTTCAGTTCAGTTGGCTACTTCGGAGCCAGATCTCGCGATTGCAGTGGCTCATGTATACCCGGAAACATCGCTTTTGCATGCTTTTGCATGTTTCTTGCTGGGACCCTCCCGTCCAACTGCATGGATCAAGCCAGATCTTGTTGCTTGCCAGACCAGCTTTTGAGGCTCAGAATCAGACGAATCAGACGAGATGAAATATTCGGAACAAGGTTTGCTAGTCGAAGGTGTCTGGTGAGTGAATTGCAAGAACTCACCAGTGAAAGCACCTAGCTTTTGAATGGATACTGGATACCACCTAGTGTTTCGTTACAGGTCCACTGGAACCTGCCTTTTTGATGCATCGAAATACAAACTTTGAACAGAAACAGATAGCTTCGAGCTTTCTAAGCGTTTTTACCATCCGGAAAGATGAAAGCGAAACATCAACGTCTTCTTCGAAGCGTTTTCACCCCCGCCTTGACGACCTCAGATTTTGACTTGGCCCACCCCTTCGGAGCGTCTTCTTGCGTGGAACATCCGATGAAGGTTCGCTGGGGCCAAGAGATGCCTTGCATTCAATGCAGGGAGACCCGATGGAGTTGTCTAAGAGAGCAACAAAGCGAGACCAGTTCCGGTGCTGCACAGCGAGTTCCGCAAGTTGCGTTTTTACCTACAAGCGATGGCCTCCAACCTACAAGCATTTCTTTTTTCAAACAGTCCGTCAGTTTGCCCAACTCAAGGCAACTCCCTCCAACAGTAGTTAATGTGGAGCACCTGACAGAAGCACAGGACACAGCAGAAAAAGGAGTCTCCGCATAGGTACAGTCGTGAACAGTGAGTTGTGAGTTGTGAGTTGTTGAACACTCGTCCTTTTTCTTGATTGACCGGACACCAAGTCGATTTTGCGGTGCACATCGATCTTTGAAACGATATCCAGGTGAACGCAGCCCCCGGAATTTGTCTTAAAAGTGGATGAACACTGGCAGTTGGGGGCCGGGGTCTTGTTGGACCCGAATGTGGTTCGCCTACCTGTTGGTTGATCCGTATTTTCTTGGCGAACCTCTGTAAGAACATGTAAGAACAATAGTCTTCCATGCCATTTATGATGTTCTGTTGGCACCCAAAAGCACCAAGACGAGCATTCATCACTTGGTATATAGGGTTCTAATCAGCAACCATCACAAACTATCCACTGGATTCCTAAGTGTGGGTTTAACCCACCAACGCCCTTTTTGTCAGGGTCTCTCACTAACTGACAGGCTGCTCAAGGCTTCCGTCGGGGGGGACCAGCATATCAACAGGATCGAATACCAGCTCCCAGAAAGTTTTCATGATAGCACGCTCATCTTTCACGAGCTGACAGCCAACAGCCTGACCGTGCGGGATGCTTGATCTTGTCAGACGAAATCGGTTGATCCTTTGAACCCGTCGGTTGGTCCACTTGGTAAGACCAAAGAGATCCTTCTACCTCAAAAAGAGTGAAAAAACAGGGGCTGCCCGGTTAAACGTCCTTTGATCCAAGAAGGCTAAGAACTGAGAAGTGTACGTATATAGAAGTAACAAGCCCTGTTGAGAGATTGTTGAGAGAGTTTCTCCAAATTCTGAGAGTTTCATAAGCACCTGGGACCCCAAAAGAGCAAAGACCAGGAGTTCCACAAACATGCCTTGAAGAAAGAAGAGTCAAGGTTCCTTTTTTTGGTATATCGACCTCACGGAATGTGGATACTTCATGATGCTTCTCCAAATGGAGAGTTAAACGATGCCACACAGTTGCGGTGAGCTAGATGGATGGTTAAAGCAAACATCTACATGATTTGTGCCAATTGCCAAAACATTGAACCATAGTGAGTGTCAAGGCAACCACAAGAGTTCAAGAGTTGCTAGGACTAGATTTCGATTCCGGCATTGCTGTGCTCGATTCATTGCTGATTAGCTTCAAGCAGATTGCAGATCAGGTGTTTGGCGGGGAAGACCCGAGTGCCTTTTTTTTTCTGTCAGCACCCAGTTAGTCCTGCAACTCCTGCTTGATGGGAAAGCATGTCAAAGGATGACTTCGAAAGACCTTAAGAAGTGATGGTTTCTAGGCTTCGCACGACTTTTCCAAAAGAACAGGGAGGTTTTCCTTTTCATGCGCAAGTTGCCGTGTGTTGCTCATGGTTTGGACCTCAATGTCGGTCTGGAGCCTCAGGCTCCGGTCGAGTGTCCAAGAAGCACGGAGCACAGCCCAGAGAGAAGGACTCTAGGATTGGTGGAATTGGCGTTTGGAGGGTTTTGGGCCCCGCAATGTCCAGCTTATCCATCGTCATTTCAGAATGAAACATGTCACGCGGCTCCTCTCGTATACTGTATCCTGAAGTCGCCAAGTGAAGTCCACTCCAAGTCGGCACAAAGTGTCGCACGTCAAAAGCATGAAGGGAAATCAACCGATGGGAGGGCAAGACGATGGCTCTTCCAAGATGCCAATTCTTCACGTGTCGAAGATTTCATTGTTCGGTGACCACAAGGGACGTGTTTCAGTGACCCGGCAAAGATTTCAATGGACCTTGCGCGGCAAAAATTGCAAAAGCCCAAAGACAAAGGACACCGCAAAGGAAATTGCGGGGCTGGCTACGGTGAGGGTGCTGGAGGCCTCAGGACGAGTATCTGAAGGACCTTTACTGGAAGCAGTTTGGATCTCTGAAGCACCTGAAGTACTAGGAGCAAGGACGCTACCAGGGGCTCCTGGCCTTACTACTAGGAACAAGATGGAACAAGATCCAGGAGTCACATGTTGGGGTGGTGTTTACTCCCATCCAGTCAGTGGATGTTCTGGGCATCCCTAACCTCCATGAAGCACCTCCATTAAGCACCCCTTTGTGACTCCAGGATCTTGACTTCGTAGTAACAAGGTGGAGGATCTCTGGAGTTTACCCGCTTCCATTTTCTTGAACTCATTTCCAACCTTCCAACCGCCCCTCCCCGCGGGTTTTTCAAAGACCGGGGTCGCCCACCCACTCCGGAGAGCCGACCCCACTCGCCGCGCCTGGGCCACTCGCAGCGGCTCAAGTTGGTGCGGGAAGCTGGGCCGTGGAGTGTGGAGACGCTGAAGCGAACCCAGATCTAGCCACCATGTTCAGCGCCTCTGATGCTGGAGTTTGGGATGGGGGGCCGTGGGCCAAAGTGGGTTTGAGGTTTCCATCATTTTCCAACAGAGGTCCTTAAAACAGAGGGCCGTAGAAGGATCAAGCATCCAAGGTTCTAAAATCCAATCTCCAACATTCTCCAACACTCATGCGCTATATAAGTTCAAGTCTACGGAAGTGTTACTGAAACGAAACTGTGTGACTGACCTGATCCTTCGCCAGCCGAGAGAAGAGGCCCCCACGAACTCAGAGAAGAGAACATCAGAGCGTTGTGACACAAGCGGGAGGCAGGTACTCCAAACAGAGTGCTCCAAACAGACCTTGGGGCCGTTGGCCGCCACGACAAACCGCATTGGCCCCTAAAAGATCGTAAAGCTTGAAGAGAAGCTTTCAATTGCAAACAGTTGACTCCAAATGGGCGTGTATTAAAATAGGGATACCGCCCAAACACTCCAAATGAGTTCTTTGAGACTAAGAAAAGCGGTTCCAAGTTCAAAGCTCCCACGAAGCGTTCCCGTGTACAACCTAAACAGCCGCGCACCTCTACAAGTGGATCGCAATTTGGACGTTCACAACCAAGAGTGCAGGCACACATCCATGGCCAGTGGATGCTTCCTTCCCTGATGCATAGCTTCGTTGGACAGAGCATCAGAGAGCTCTGTCCGCCCCTGCAATCGAAAAGTTCAACAAAAGCCGACAGGCGGACATTTGGCAAGAGATCGTATTGAATCAACACTAGGTGAGCAGATGGTGCTGCATTTCTTGGCATGAATTTCTGGTAGTGTAGACGATTGATAACCAAAACCCGCCGGTTTACGCCACATAATCGTGAGATGGTGACCGTCTGCCGCGTCCGAAAAGGATGCTCTTTCCAAAGTGTTTCACTTTCCAAGATGGAAATCGGGGGTCTGGTTTGTTCTAGCTCGCAAGCTCACGACGGCTCTCTTGGGTCTATTTGGTGAACCAGGCTCCCTCGGCTTTGAAGGCCCCCCCCCACATGTGAATATACTTTTGTTGTCGGAAACTGGCGCTGTGCCTCAGCTCCAGAGGTCCTGGTGAAACGTGGTCTTGTTTGGGGCCGTGACACCAGAACAACGGCTGTGTCTCTTCTCTTCTTCTCCATTTCTGGGTGGACGAACAGACGGCAATTGCCAGCAAAAAGTAGCCACTGTCTCACTTTATCCAGAAGCAGCCTTTAGAAGAACAACACGCTCAAGAAGAAGGAGGCGAGAATGCATGGATCAACGCACAGCACACCAACCGGAATATTCGGCACGTGGCAAAGCCACAGCTGAAGCAGAAGAAGTGGGTCCAGTAAAGGGTGCAGAAATTGTGCTGGCCTGGGTTCCAGTTGATGTTGCATTTCCATTGTGGCTTGCAAGTGGCAATGCTGTGTTTTGATAGAACAGGTTATGTTTTTGACTGTGGTGGAACTTGCTTTTCTAAGGGGATCTCGAGGTTGAGTCAAGCACGGTCATCAAGGTTGGGTTGGGATTTGTTTATGTTGCGTTCTCATTGGTCGAAGCTTTTGGTGTGACTTTCGGGAAGCTGTGGTGGGCGGAGCTCCATGGGGGAATGCATGAACCCACACAAGTTGGTGGAACTCAGTGGTTTGCCTGTAGCCTTCTTTTCGGCATCTAAAATAAAGGTTGACCTGGCTTTGTAGTGTAAAAATCTGAGGCATCAATGGTGGTTGGAAGTTCTTTTGAGAGCAGCGGGTGGAACATTTACTTTGTTCACCAGATAGCGATAGCTGGTGCTGGGTGCCGGTGCTGTGAGCACTGTGAGCTGGCTGTGCTGTGAGTTGTGTCGGTTCTGGGTGCTGCTTGCCTGTGCTTTGAGCTGGCCACGCACGCTGTCGCGACAGGGTGCTGGTGCCGGCGCAGGTGTCACCTCGTCGCATATGGTGTGGTGGTCGTTGTGTCAGCTGGCCGTGGGCGCTTTGGAAACAGGGTGTTGGTGCCGTGCCGACTCGAGACAGGGTGCCGGGCTGCCGGTGCTGGTGCTGGGTGCTTGTGCCGTGTCGGTGCAGGGTACTGCTGGTGGTGGTGGTGGTGGTGTTTCAACAAATCTGCATGCGTTGTTCTTTATATGTTTCAACGCTTGCGCATGCTGCTTGTCAAGCTTGGGAACTGTACTGCACTGTTTGCGCGCATGTTTTTGTCGACATAGACCTATATGGGCAATATCATTTAGTGCATATGCTGGAGCAGCATCATTAGTTTGAAGCGTGAGTCTGCTCAAAAGGCGCGGCAGCCTCCAGAGTAGTGCCGTATCGTGTTGGAATAGTCTAGCTCTGCGCTGCTCTTGTTCTTGCTGTGTTTGAAGGTTTGGGCGCGATGTTTGCGAAACCTGGGAATTGTACTGTGTGCGCACATATTTTTGTACATATATAATATATATATATTTATACACGCACACATATATATATATATAGATGTGTATGCGCAACATCTGTTGTGCTGTTGGCGCGTATTTCTTTTGTACACATACACTTTACAGTCTTTTTCACGCAGCATCAATGTTTTTCATCGGGGCAATAGATGTGCTGGAATAACATCTTTCATGCTGTGCGCTTTGAAACGTGAGTCTCCCCACTTGCTTGCCAGTCTGATTGCCATTTTGTTGGGTCCACTCGCGGTCACTGGAAACTCTCTCATGGATTCTTTTTTTAAATTACACATAATATATATCTATACTTGATTGTTTGTCTCCGGTGCTTTTGTTATATCAGGGTTATATAGTTGCTAGCTGAGGTCTATGCCGGTGTAATTGGGTTTGTCAAGAGTGCTTGCAATACTTATTGAAGGATCACTGCTTGGTGCTGCGGCCGAAAGTAACGGGCCCGGGGCTTTCCATCACCCCATTGGCACGGCTGAGGCTCGGCCCTGGCGGATACCACGAAGTCGCGCTTGACCATGCAGCCGCTGGAGCCTGCCTATGATGAGCTGGCTCCTTCAGCCTCACCTCGAAGCTGAAGACTGAAGGGTGGAAAGGGTGGGAGAAGGCTCGGAGAAGCAAGCGATGTTTCATCCGCACCAACAGCAATGTTTACTTACAGTGACTACAGAGTATATAGAGGTCACATTTATGTCATAATTGACCATGACACACATGTTGGTTCTTTGAACTATGATTCATGGTCCGTCATGGATGAAGGTGCCGAGGATCAATTTTGAGGGTTCAACAAAAATGAACACTGATCGATTCCAGTAAATACGCTGGTTAGCGGAGCAGACAAATTTTGTCTTGAAATGAGGTGATCCAAACCAGCCACAAGTGTGTTTTTTATTCTATAGCATAGTTGGATAGTCGATGTTGAGGAAGACCCAACGGTTGGCTCACTTGTACACAGCTGACGTGCGTTTCTCTGAAGGATGATCTGACTCCTTCATCGAACCAAGTCCACATGTCTCGACGTGGTGGGTAGTCCGCTCAGGACGGGTGAACGACTGGAAAAGCCTGCAGTTCCGGAACTCCTACGCCTCCCGGACGGCGTATGAGGAAGATACGATTGGCGTTGCTCCCAATGGCCGCACGCATGTAATCCAGCTGCAGCTAAGAAGAACGAGCTTGATTGGGAGGTGTTGTGGTGATCTCCAAGTTGCCCTTGCTTCAACTGACCACCAACACAAACTCAGCGTTTGTGCAAAAGCTTTCATATAGTAGGTTTCAGTTTTGATTCTTCGGCATGTTTTAGTCTTCAGTTTGCGCGACTTGTTACCTGATGGTACGCAGACACAGCAACTCCCGGTCACGGCGGGCTACATCAAATGCCTTTCGTTGTGGGTGGCCCTCTTGAAGCGCTCCAAACAAGAGAAGTACGGGGTTTTCCTGAACTTCTGCGCACATGGCGCCTTTGTTCAGGAAGCTTATGTGGCACAGTTGGAGTACACGATGCAGCATATCCATCAGAATCATCAAGGACGCTAATCCCGGCCGAGGTTGCTTGAAAGCTCTCTCTCTCTGTCAAACCCAAAACTGGAGATCTCGCTTGCTGGCTCTTTGAGGAATATGTTTTGTTTCTCCAGTGAATTTAACTCTGTTTGTCTCAAGCAGTCGCCGGGGTCTTGGCGGTCGCCGGGGAACATCCGGAGGTTTCCCGACGGAAACCTCCTACGCCTGGAAAGGCCCCACTCTGCCTGTTTCAAGGCCATGACATTCCATGCAGCTTTGGGGCACATGATGGGTTTCTCCGTTGTCGCCGATATATTTTCCTGGTGGATCGGAGTGGGGCGGATGACGCACACGTGGATCCAGGCTCCGTCTGACATTTTAACACAGTAGCTACTGTATATCTTTCTGCAAAACCGTCCGACGGCTTTTCCGCGAGACTCTACACAATGCTCCTGAAAAAGATTGTGAGCAACATGTGGGTTTTACATGTTGTTTCGCTTTTGGCCTCTTTTCGCAGTCCCCTTCGTCAGCGAAAAAGACTGCGCAACTGCGGAGGATTCAAGAAGTATGTGGAGAAACGACGCGCTGGCGGCTCCGCCTTCGAGCGGATGTGGAGACTCGACTGAGTTTAATGTATATTATATAGACGAGTGTAAGACAAGAAGCTTGGAGCTTTTGCACATTCTGGGGGAGACGTATGGCACCAAGAGAACAACACTGCAAAAGATCCAAACCATGAAATGGATCAACCATCAGCCCATCAGCCACTAATGTCACGACAAGTGGACACAAATGGAATCTAGAAGTAGCGAAGCCTTCACTCCTAGATAGTGAGACCCTGCTGGGTGTATGACTCACGTGTTGGAGTCGTGACCGGGTATGACAAGGGACGCGATTGCGGCAAGGGAGGCTGGTCCAGTCAGAGACCTGGATGGGGAACGTTTTCGTTTACCTAAGAATCCGATGCAAGACCTGGATGCCAAGAACACATGGGCGCCACTCACATGTTTCGGTGTAGCAGGGGTTCTTGGCGCCACTCGTTGTCTCATTGTCATGATCGCTCTTCACCCAAATCCTTGCAGAGCTGCGGAGTGAGTTAGTCAAGCGGGCGAAGTTGAGGTCTCCAATGTCAGTTTTTGTGGGGCGCGGGGCGTGAGCATTGATGTTCAGAAAGGTCTCAGTTCTGAGGTTTCCAATCAAAAGGGAAGGTGTCAACGTTCGTCTTCCAGTCGTGACCCACGTTTTCTGGCTGAAAACGAGCCGACATCCGGGAAACAATCTCTAGGGCGTGTCGCATGACCCCAGTTCCTGCATGAGAACCAAGTAAAGACTTCGCATCCTTTTCCTCAAGATCTGCTTTTTGGTTCACCTTTCCTGGTGGAAGCAGAGACTCGTGCCTCTTGGGTGAACTTAAGGCAAAGTCACAGAAAAGGAAGCACACTGGGTCGTTTTTGAGCTTTTTTCATTGAGGAAGCTGGCAGAACTTTGGATTCTGCTGCTTGCCCAAGAAACATCCCAAATCATGAACATCATCCCCAAACGCCCCAAGTAGGTGCCATTGGAAGAGATGAGACAACACACCCCAGAACCTGGTCAAAGCTTGGTAAAGGCATCTCTGTCGCAACGTTTCGCAGGCGAGCCGTGCTGGGCGGCTGACGGCCATGGATGGCTGATGGCTGAGCGTGTCAAGAGCCTTCTGCCCGAAGGTCCGGGAGAGACCTAGCTTCGACTCCATGCAGGTGCGTTTTTCAGTAGGGAGACACCCTACGACGTAACGCACACACCATCGCACACCCATATCCTTGATAGATATTTTGTTGCATACAAGAAGATTCCGAATTCTTCAGCACCACGCAGTATCCTGTACCAAGACAATAGAGGCTTCCAAGGGCTTTTCAGTCTTTTCAGTACTGTTTGGGAGATCTTTGCTTCATCTGTGCCCCGGCTCCATGGAGTTCCAGTTTCCAGGGACGAGTCATCCTCCGTGACTCTGCCGATCAGATCGTAGGGAATCTTCATTGTGGGCGCACGGAAGAGCTCGACTTGGCTTTTGGGATGCCTTTCTTCGGACAAGAATGAGCCTTTGGACAAGTCATGTGATGGTTTTGGTCTTCCAAAATCGCATGATGCAAACATCAAAGGATCTTGATCTCGTCGAGTTCTTTTTTGCGCTGCCGCCCTCACGTGAAGCGACCTTGCAGCTTGCCCCATGGGCGACCTCCACGGACTCTTTTTGGATGTATAAGATCGCACGAGGAAGCCACCCCTCGGACTGATTCCGGAGCAGGAAATTCCTTGACACATCAGATGAAGGCAGAACATAGGGGTTCGATAGGGGTGTGGAACCACGAGATAGATGTGGGTGACATCCTTCCTTTGAAGATGGCAGTTGGATCAGACACTGCTGTCTCTTTGCTGACTTCCAAGCTTTTCAACTCTTGCTCTGAGACCTTCGCTTCGCTCGCCCTGCTTCCGGAACCTTTTTGAACGCTGATTTACGCAGCGCATGGACAGCGTGGCGCGGAGTGCAGCTCAACGGTTCGGGGCCGCCCGAGCGGGTATCGACCCGAGAGAATTGGGGGATACGCCAGAGTAAGGAGATGTATCGGAAAAGCTATTGTTTAAAAGGATTTAAAGATACCTTCAGTCTGTGGTCGAAACCGCACGCTTGGCCTTTCTTGGAGGAACGAACCGGCAGTTTGTTTAACTTGGCGTGGCAAAGTTCTTTTGACTCAAGGATGGCATGTTTCGGTCAGGCACCTTTCAAAGCGCTAGGTGTAGCCAGTACTTTGCTAGTACTTCACATTCCCAGGTGTCTTCATTTTGTTGGTTTAACACTCCCGGCCGTTCAAATCGAGTGCCCAACGAGCTCGTCGCTGGGCCAAGCAGCCGGCCTTTTCTGCCTTTTTGAGCGCGGAGCGCCAGGAAGTGCAGGTCACGCAGTGGCATGCCCGAAACCCCATCTTGTTGCCTGCAAAAGGAAGCGAAAGAAAGGTGCTGCACGGGGCTGAAGAAGAACCAATCTTAAGAGTGCTTAACTGTTTCGTGACACTTGTGCCAGATGACCCACAGAATGGTGGCCAGATTAGGTGTGAGTGAAGTTCTTGCGAACTTTGCACTGAAGCTGTTGGGGGCTTGATGCAGACAAGTGCAGCACCCGGCCACCTCTTGGTTCAATTGAACCTGCTAGGCCTACTGTAGGAGCAGATGATCTTGGAATTCGACCTCTTTTCAGTTGTGGAACCGCTAGTCCTGGAACAAATTTTGGGTTTCTGGGTTTTCCCGTATTTGCTGCGAGAGTGGCTGCAAGCTATTTTTGCTCCAACATGAACATATAACCTACACGCACACAGACACTTACTTGAGACCCATCCCTGCATCCCTTACCCCAGACCAATGGGACACGTCGCTGCACGGTGGAACACGTCGTCGCTGGGTTTCCCGCCCCCGTCGTGAGGGACTCATCCGCCACCGTCGCTTCGGGCTGCGCTGGGCCGGGCGCACGGGGGTGGTGCGGAAGACCAGGCAAACGGCAGTAGCAGTTCAAGATCCTATTCAGTGCCTGTTTTTGATCTCCTTTGTGTTCGAAGCTACAGCAAGTGCAAGTCGGTCATAGGGATCTTGGCTTAGTTCGTGGCTGAGCCTTATGCCCTCACTGGTCTTGCTTCCCTTTCATCATATGATCAGCCACAAATGAAGCCTTTAATTATGCTACTTCAGAAGCTGCCCTTTTTCAACAAACAGCATGTCCCTGACATACTACTTTTGTGGAGGAACGTAGTCTCTCAGCCCCTGCTGTCCTCTATGTTCACCCCACTGCCTCCTTCAGCTTGTTCTTCCGGTATTTTGGCCGTTAGCTGATGTTTGTGCTATCTCGTGGCTAGTCCCTATATAGCTTTCAACGACCATTGGAAAGCACGGTGACCTGGTTCTGTAGTCTAGAATCCTGAATACAGCAACGGTTGTCGGAATTTTAGGGTAGTGCTTGTAGTCCGTAACCTACCCTCCAGGATTCAGCCCTCTGAGGCCGTGGGCTTCTGGCTGAAATGGACCGGCTGTTGGAGAAAGAAACAACAAGCAGCGGAACATGGCAGTGCCGCGGATACTCGACTCGACGATACTTCATCAAACAGTTGATACTGACATTTGATGCCAGTGAGGGTGGACTGATAGAAATTTCCTACACATGGGATGTGAGACAGTGGAAGTCTGGTTGTGACTCAAATTTGAAACCCAAACCATCCATTTCCCACTTTTCCCACTTAGGCTCTAAGCAGGCAGCCTTTTTTGGACACCCAAAATAACACATTCACAAGAACTTGCCTACTCTTTCTTTGAGGGTCCTCAACACCCGATGGGTGACCCGCCATGGTGAATCCTGCAGGGTGAGGGTGTCGTGCACACGTTAGGAGTACCTGTCTCGGAGTCCAGTGGACGATGTTTGGAAAGACTTCCCAAAACCGACCTTCGACCTTCGGTACCTTTGGTGCAAAGCACCAGTACCTCGGTCATTGGTGATCACTTGCTATCGATTTCTTCTCCAAAGGTTCAAGGATGGAGTAGAGCGGAGCTGGAGGTCTTGACGTTTGCCTTTCACTGAAGGCCAGGGCCCGCGGCTGTTTTTTGGTTCGGAGCCGATGATTTCATTGTTATTTATTAGTAGCTTCTTGTTACTGTGGATTTCAAGGGGGGCCAATCCCTCTAAGACCAAAGAGTCCCCCAAAGGCAGCCTAGGGCAAAACAAGGTCGGCCCAAGCAAGCAAAGCAAGCGATGCGTGTGCTGTTTTCCTCGCAGAATGCAAGGGGTCATTCGGATGCCTATGAGTGAAAAACCAGCGGATGCGAAAAGCTGCACAACATCAAGCAAGTCAAGCGAAACAGCTGAATCACATCAGGGAGAAGAGGTGTTGATGTTGTTTTGTCCACCATGCTTCAGCTGCTTCATCCTTTCTTTGCGGCGTTCACGCTGGCCCTTTCGAATGCCAGCTCGCCTTTCTTCTTCTTTCACGTCACTCTCCGTCTGAACCAGGCAAACCATGCCTGAGGACTTCAGCTCTTCCAGGAGAGTGGCTGGCATGTCCTTCGTCAGAGGATCCGCCAGGTGGCGCCATGTTGGCGTCCACTTGAGGCCCACGACTTCGTCCTCTATGAGCTGCTTCATGAGCAGCATGTCGAGAGCTGCTTGTCTCTCGGTGGCGACTCCACCTGTCTTGTGAAGGTGGTCGTGGAGCCCCTTCGCATCTGTCACCAGGCATCCTGGTGTCACCAGGTTGCGACGCCACTCCTGGTCAATGGCTGTCTTGCCATACAGGAAGGCGTCCAGCAGCACCCTGCTGAACAACTGGCGATCACCTGCGCTGCTCATCGCGCAGCCTTCAGCGGCCAGGCTGCTTCTCACCACCCGCCTGATGCGGTTGCTGTGGAACTCAAGGACACATGTTGGGGCTGGCTGCTGAAAGGCTGTCGTGTTTGTGAGGAGATGTATCTCCCCTTGTTGGGCTTGTGCACTTTTGGAATTGCCAAGGCTGGCATCAAAGAAGCTGACCATGAGCGGCTGTTGTGGAATTGGAGGAATCTTCATGATCGCTTTTCCTTGGGACGCTCCCTCTTTCATGCTGGCAAGTACTTTGTTGGCGTACTTGAGATCTCCACCAGTCGCCTGTCCCACCCGTTGTGCCAAGTCACTGACCCGGAAAAGATATTCCGGCAGAACATGGTGAGCAGGCCACCTGAGTTGCATGATGAGGCGTCTGAAGGCCGAGAGCTGCTTGCCTTCCAGTGGTGCCTCTGAGGGGGTTTCTTCTTTTGCAAACTCGACCTTGGCTATGTATTCTGTCATGTCGTCGATAAAGCCAGTGGTCGTATATTGGGTCTTGACACCCAAGAAGGTCTCTGGCTCTTTCTCCAGGTCCTTCCACTCCTTGATGGCAAAGCGGTCATTGATGGACTTTTGGATTTTGTCCGCTTGCGACCGGTCAGCTATCAAAAGGCCGTCGTCCACGTGGAGGCACAAGATTGCTTCCACCTTGGAATCTTTACCTTTCTTGATAAAGGTTGCTCTTGCCATCTGGAGTTCTTCGAATCCTGCAGCCACCAGGAGGTGTCGGGCTCTCAGGTACCAAAGCCTCGGGGCCTCGGAAAGGCCATAGGCACTTTTGACCACCCTTAGCAGCTCTCCTGGTCGTACAGCAGTTTCATTGAGCTCTGGAAGTGCTGGCAAGCCTTCAGGTGGTGCTTTGATCATGACCTCTCTTTCAACTTCCTTTCCGCTCAAGAAGGCCGTTGTCACATCGAAGGTGAGGGCTCGCCATTTCTTCATGGCACACACTGCTTTGGCCAGCGGGACACATACCCACATGACCGTGGGTGCATCGGACCTGTATTGGCCCAGGTGAGGATCCAAATGGCCTGGGATCACCATCCTGGACTTGGGTTGGAACAGGCCCGGCCCTGCATCGCTCCTTTGTTCACCCTCACGATCCTTGCTGGTGCCTTGAAGATGTTCTTTGGGTCCACCTTTCTTGCTTCCTCTGGTGTGAGTCTCTTGATCACTCTATTCTTGACCCATGATTCCCACTCCTTTTTGTCTGAGGCTTCGAAGCCCTGTCGTTCTTCAAGAAGGCCTCGAAGAAGGCTTGCTGGTTCTCCTCCTCCTCAACCAACTGATGCCATTGGTGCAAATCAGTCACCAGGACTTGATAAAGTCCACTGGGGAGCTCCACAGAGGCTTCTTGCCCTTCTTTTGGAGTCGGCTTCCTGGGCTGGCTCACGAAAAGACTCATCCCTCGCCATAAGAAGGGAGCTTTCCTCTTCGGGCGGGCCTTGGCTTCTTCTGCTGTTTCTTGTGTCACCAGTGCAGTGCCCTCCTTTTCGCCCAGCATCACTGTATACCGGGCCCTGCCTTTCTGGTGCTTGGGATCTTGGAGCCGCTTTCTTGCCCCAAAGTGGTATCGGGCACTGGTGATTGGGAGGTCCAATAGGATCCTCAGCTTCTGGATTTCTTCTTTGGTGGCCCATTGATTTGCTCTCCTTTTGAGATCTTTCTCCACTGACGCCACCATGATGTAGGAGAAGAAGGAGGGCCGAAATCGCTTCACCAACTGCTCTTCTGTCATGGTGCCAGGTTCTTCTTCATGGCTTCTTTTCTTGAACTGCTGCAGCACATCATCCAACAGATGTTGGCGAAGTCTTCCTTGAAAGCCTTCCTCCTGGGGTTGTCCGAGCCACTGGTTCATTTGGTCTCGGATCTGTTGCATCTTTTTTTGATGCTCTTCATCATCTTTATGTATTGCTTGGTCTTCTTCTCTTGTTTCCTTCTTCTTCTCTTCTTCCATTTTCATTTCTTCTCGCCCCTTTGATGCGGAAGCCGTCCGCAAATCGAGGCGATCTTCCTTCTTTCTTCTTTGCTTTTGTATCGTTTTGATCGTCTTCATACCCTTGAGGGTCTTGGCAATCTCCTTGGCCCGAATCTGGTGCTGAGGGGTTTTGGTGCGTAGAAGTACACGAACTCACCTGGTTCAAACTCCCTCTCTTCTCCTTTTGGCCACCGTCTGAGGGCCTTTCTCAACTTTGCCTGAACATCGTGCCTCAAAAGAGTGGCTCGAGCGGCTGCCCTCATTTCTGCAGCTCTTTGAATTTCGCCCTCAAGAGAAAGGGACTCTCTCAATGACATGTTCCCTTCCACATCTTCTTCCAGGAGATCAGGGAACATAGGCTGCCTTCCAAAGGCAAGCTGGAACGGCGTGTAGCCTCCCTTGGTGATCGATCCAGTGGCGAAGACATTTGCGGGCAACATGCTCAGCAGCTCTATTGCGCAGCAAGACAGCTTGATGAAATGAAGTGGCTCCGTCAACCATCGATAAGGCCACAAACAAATTGTTCTTGTGGTCATGGAGGTACTTCAGATCACAGTGCAGTTCTCGTCAAAAAATGGTAGTTCTCATCTCTGCACTGGCCTTCAAATATCTTGCTGGTGCTTGTGTCTCCTGGCAGGTAGGGCACTGGAACTGTTGGGCCAGCTGGATGGTCTCTTTTGTTGCACCTGCTAGGGAAAGCATCTTGCTCAAAGTAGCATTGGTGGGATGTCCCAAGCGGTTGTGCAGTTGTTGGATCTTCCAGCTTTGTGGCCTTTCTTTCTTTACTTCCTTTTCTTCCTCCCCTTCTTCTTCATCTAGATCTTCTTCAGGGAAGGAGGCACATGTGATCAACACTTCGGGCTGTCTTCCCTTTTCTTCCAAGATGCGCTCAGCTTGTTTCACCACTGCCTGTGCAAAGCGAGTGGTGTATCCACCTGCAAAATCGGAGACGTTCATCCACTTGTCTCCATAGCGCATGCCACCCAACACTTTGAGGACATGTGCGTGCCAGATGGTGGACCAACTCCGGTGTTCCTTCCAGCCGAGTTCTTTTCCTCAAAAATGGTCCTCCTCTAGGAATCCTGAGCCCATACTGACACATGTCGGTGATTGCTGAGCCCATACCATCAAAAGCTTCGATGATGAGGGGCTCCTTCCAAGCCAAAGACGGCTTTGGGTTTTCGCCGAGGAGAAGGCCACCCCGGCGCCTTTGATCATGGCTTGCATCTCTTACGAAGCCCAGCAGCTCCCTTTGTTCCTCTCTTCTTTCTTCAAGCCTTTCTCTTTGCCATGGTGACTTGTGACCAAACTCCTGCAGGGGGCTCCAAACTGCGCAAGGCCATGCGATGACCATCACATCAGGATCCAAAGTGTTCAGATAGGTCAGGGCTTCCTTGCGATCTTGGCTCTTGAGCAGATCTCAGTGTGGCAGGGAGATGGGTTCCGAAGCATGCCATCCTTGAAGTGATACCACCATAGTGATGGCACAGGTCCAGGAGAAAATCTCCACCATCGTCCATGGCCGATTTCTCTTCATGCCCCTTCTTGTACCGCTTGGACTTCCTTCATGGTACTTGTGGCCAACTTCTTCTTTCCTTTTCCTTTGGATCTTTTCTTCAGCCTTGAAGCACTGTTTGATCTCATTCAGGGCATGTCCCAAGTGGTTCTTCAGGCCTTTGTACATCGGCTTGTCTTCCGACACCCAACTCCTTGAAGGCGTTGGATCTCCATCGGAATCTGACTCCGTGAGGAAGTCCACTCTTTTCTCATGAGAGGTGGATGAGTCATGTCCCTCGGTGTCGCTGGCCGTGCTGGATTCTTCTTCTTTCTCCTCCACGGCTGGCACTGAAAGCACCATGATGACTCCGAGATCTTCAAGCTGTTGGGTCCATTCTTCCACCTTCCTTGTTCTATCGTCCTTCTCATGGAACCCTTTCTTTTCTTCTTCTTCTGACGCTTCATCAGCCTGGGAACTGGCTTCTTCTTCTTCCTCTTCTGAGACCTTGGTGCTAGAGCCAGTCAGAAAGGCATATGACTGGGGAGCGTCCATCAGAATCTTTCGCTTCTCTTCTGCACCTTCGGAGGACCAGAAGTTCCGGAGAGTGTCTAGGCCTTCCTTGCTGAGGTCCATGAGCTCGATGCCAGGGTGTCTTGTTGCTGTCAGCATCTATTTTTGACTCCGTTCAGCTCCATCTGCTTCTCCTTGAAGTGGAAGACGGCATTCCATCGACTGAGTTCTCCTGGTCCAATGAGGCCAGGACAGGAAGCTCCTCCCCCTCCCACAGTAGACATTCTCACGATGTCTGGATGCCTCCCTTCGGAACTGGAGAAGTTCCTTTTCCTTCACTGCCTTCGGTTTGTCTTGTTTTGGTGCTGGTGCAACAGGCATCTGACTGCCTGAGGCTGCTGCAGAAGGATCTTGATCGGCATAGCCCTTTCTTCTGGCCTGCCAGGCTGCGAAGCGGGTGGAGTCGGGATCATCGGGAAACAGTTGCCGGGCAGTGGGTTCATAGTCATCGTAATGGCTCCACTCGGCCATCAGATCCTTGTACAGCTGTCTTCGTTTCTCGATGTCCTTGTCATCTTCCTCCTGGCTTGGGCTTGGCTCCAGTCAAGGTGTTCTTCTTGACCTGAAAACCGAAGGGCTCTGGTGGCTCATCGACAGCCTCCCAACCATCTTCATCGCCTTGCCTCTTTGGCTGTCTGGACATCCGCTCATCAGGATGAAGTGCATGACCACACTCCCCACACAACTTGGCCGTTTCCAAAATCGGCCAATGGCATTGGGGACATTGGCTGTCTCCTCCACCGGAGACCATGTAGGTGTAGTGGACCATCGTGGCCTTCTTGTGTGGCTGATGGGGCTGATCTCTTCCATTGGCCACGTTGGGACATTCTGGATCTCCTCGCCAGTGTCCAGCCTTTCCGCAGCTGCTGCAAGTGGTGGCTTTCTTTCGGGCATCTATCGTTTGGTGCCCGCGCTCACCCTTCTTGTCGGTGGACTTCCATCCTCGGTGCTTCTTGAAGTCTGCCACCTTTTGTTTGGCCTTCCACCCTGCGGCAAAGGCTTCCTTCAGTTCTCCCTCCTCCATCTCACCATCGCTGGTCACATTGTCCTCCTCCTCATCGGCTTCTTCATCTTCATCAGGCGGTACTTCACCCGCTGGCTCTTCTTCAGGAGGGCTCTGCTCCATTGGCATCTCCTCATCTTCATCTTCTCCTCCTTCTGCCACGTGGGTGGTGTGCACCCGCTTCTTGATGAACACTTTCTTCTTCTTGAAGTAGTTTGGCTTTGAATCTTCTTCTCGATCGCGATCACGTTCTCGATGAGGTGTCCTGGAGGGTGTCCGCCTTTCATCTTCATGGGTCTTTTGACATCGGACACGAAGGGCATTCTCAATGGCCACGGGATCATAGGTGGCACCAGCACTGTAGTACACATCGTACCTGTCTTTTCGGCCCAGTGAATCTGAAGCCTTCTGGAGGAGCTTCTGAGCCCAGGCACGATCCGAGAGCTTGGTGTCAGGGTCCACCCTGGAGTACTGTGCTCGAAGACGACGCATCTCTGCCAAATAGTGGGCGATGCTTTCTCCAGGTGCTCTCCTATACTTCTCCAGCTCTTTGTCAGCCCTCTCGAACAACTCAGCTTCTGACTCGCCGAAGGCCTCGTCAAGCACCCGCCACAACAACTGAAGGCCTCCTGGTCCAGTATAGGCGGTGACTAGATGTTGTTCGACCACATCTCTGGCTTCCTTCCGAGTGCTCAAATACACCAACGTAGCCAGCTCTTGAGATTCCAAGCCATAGAGACATTGCTGAGCTTGGATGGTGCGCTTCCATTTGACATACCGGGATCTCTCTCCCCAGTACTCTTCGATGCGCACTGAGCCCAATGAGGTTTTGGGTCTCTGCCAACCATCACCTTCTTTCTTGATGCGCTGACGAAGCATGGACCTGATGTCTGAGGTGTGGACTGACGACTCCTCATCAGGATCATCATCATCTGGTGGCAGTTCTGACGGTCCTTGAGGCATCTTCATACCTTTCGGTGGTGCTTCATGGGACGACGTCGGCTTGGACCAACTTCCATCACCTGATCCTGCGATGGCAGTGCCCTGGCTCGATTGTTGTCCAGGCAAGGGAGCAGGTCCCATTGATGACATCATACCCTGAGGCCATGCCCACGGGAAGGTTGACCATGGAACGGTCGGAGGAAAGCCCATACATGGATGTGCAACCATCGGTGGTGCAAAGCCCATAGGAGGTGTGCCAGAACATGGATGGGGATGTGCGAATGCTGGTGCCGTAACTGGAGGTCCATGTGCCGTCATGAGTCCTGGTGGGGCATTGATTGGCCAGGTGGCTCCCTGGCAGGGGCATGGTCCCACATGTACCATGCCAGGCATCATGCCTTGTGCTGTTGAGGTTCCGCTCGTGGCTGTGTCAGTTGAGAGTGCCATGCCATTGGGTGTTGAAGGAACCACTATTCCTGGAGGCCCTTCCAGGTTATAGTTGGTAGGTTCCAGTGTGTTGGAGGGTTGACTCACTGGTCCTACATGTGGCCCCAAAGAAACAGGTTGACCTGTCGGGGACATCGTGGATCCCTGCCCATTCCCTGACTGCGAAGGAGCAACCGTGTGAGAGCCCATCTCTCCATGCACTCCTCCTCCAGTCCAAGGGTCTCCCCCTGGTGATTGCCAGGGATCTGGAGCGGCGCATCAGCGGCACTCATCTGCGCCGCAGCTTCATCAGCCAAAGCGGCCCCACCATCACCAGGCGCGGCGACGGCCATCAGGCAAGTGTGCAGCAGGCAGCCTAGATCTTCCTAGTCCGCCCTCTAGCTCCGCTACCAATGTGGATTTCAAGGGGGGCCAATCCCTCTAAGACCAAAGAGTCCCCCAAAGGCAGCCTAGGGAAAAACAAGGTCGGCCCAAGCAAGCAAAGCAAGCGATGCGTGTGCTGTTTTCCTCGCAGAATGCAAGGGGTCATCCGGATGCCTATGAGTGAAAAACCAGCGGATGCGAAAAGCTGCACAACATCAAGCAAGTCAAGCGAAACAGCTGAATCACAGTTACTAGTGGTCAGAATGCTCCTAGCAGCGATGCCAGGAGCCCCTCGTAGTAGCGTCCTTGCTCCTAGTAGTAGGGCCAGGAGCCCCTAGTAGCGAACATCGTTCTGTTTGTTGGTTGTTCAGAATGTGCCTTTTTCTGGTGTGAGCAAGCACACTTGCCGCACTAGAGCGTGCATATTCAGGGAAACCATTGGGTTCTCTTCTCCAGCACGCACCCCACATGTTCCTAGTGACATTAACCACAGAAAGAGCGGTTCCCAATGTTGTTTTGATCAACTGCTGGCCTGTCACCTCCACCAGATGTCATGTGCCCAAAACCAGATCCTTTCGGCCCTCAACTCAGCTTGACTTGCATGGCCCGCATGGAATGCCAGCATCTAAGTAAGTGCTTCATTTGGGAAGCAGTGGAACTTGTGAAGCAACTACTCCTTTCGCTGTTCCAGGTTTTCCAGCATTTGGGGTCAGTACACACATCTCCCAGGGTCGTCCCAGGGACGGAGACGTGAAAAGAAGCAGACCGACCTCCTTCCAGACCGAGTCAAGAGATGGGGATGGATCCAAATGGAGCCCTGGTCCAAACTGGTTCATTCTCCTGCCATGACCCACAGCTATATGTGTCAGGCAAAGGCGCTTCTGCACCTCAAACCTCAGACGTCCTAGGTTTTCAAAAGGATCGCAGCTGAAGTGTTGGTCTTGCACCGATTGAATGGCAGAGGCCAGGTTCACCAACATGTTTCAAGCATCCTTTATTGCGTTCTTTTGTTTGAGGAGCCCCAAGAAATACGGTCGGACCACTGGACATTATTCGCCAGAACAGAAATCTGGTGCAGGTATCCAACCCCTCCCAAGCATGAGACGAGTGGTTTCTCCAACTTGAAAGAACATGTTTGAAGCTTTTTGAACCGCTGAGTGTTTCTGGTGGTTTGATCTACACTCCGAGTCACTAAGATGGAAGAGGATGGCACCACCTCTTTGTAGAGGAAAATGGTCTGCCAAGGGGCCATGCCATCCACTTCTGTGATTATTACAGAGAGTGTAAGAAAACCCCGAATGGAGAACCACCCTTAGAAAGCTCACGAGCATCTCGATCCAGGTGACTGGGCATGGGCCAATGGGGGGTGCGGCCAGTCTCGCGGCCAAGTCGGGAGCCCAACCAGTCAGGGGAGCCCGCCGCCGTCATGGACGACCCTTCGGTCATCCATTGAAAACGCCGCCGTTGTCGTATGTTCTGGTGGAAATGGATTCTCTGCTGCTTTCTAGTTAAGATCCTTCGTTTGGTTTCCCGAACCCTGCAGAAAACTGACAATAAAAGCAAAAGTTGGTTTCACTCCTTTTGCAACCATGGATAGTTGGATAGGGCGATAAGGCGAGATATTTGAATCAATTTGCATGTCATTTGATGCTTGAGTCTTTTCTCAGTCCACGGATGGCGGGTCTGTGCAGATCTGTCTTGTGGGGTGGGGAAGGGTACACCGAACCTGTAACCTGAGGTACTTGCCCGCCTTGCCGCAGAGTACGTCCCAGGCGGGCGCTGCAATTGAAACTGAGAAATCCCAAGCACCACTCCACCCTTTTTCTTTGAAGTTGACACGTCAGTCATGAGCACTGAACATAACCCAACCTGAACTTTGGCTCAAGAAACAAGGGCGGCAGCTTTTTTAGCTTTTGGTGTCGCACGCTCAGGTTATGAGCCCAAACGACTCGCCATGTCATCGACGACGATGAGAAGAAGAAGGGCGGCCAGCGAGAAAGCAGCTGTGGAAGCGGCGCCGGTGGTGATCGGTGAAGCGGATCGCCGCTTGGATGCGCTGATAGAAGAAGAGGTGAGGAGGTCGCGATCTGCGGATGCGGGGCCGAGGAGGGCATCTGATGTGGGGAGCACTCCTAGGGGTCCACCAACCTCCTTTCGACCACCTGTGACTGGGTCATCGGAGGGCAACCTCAAGGCGCTGGAAGATGGTGGAGAGGTGGGAGCAGCAACGCTGAAGTCAGTGAAGACCAGCGAACCGGTTGGGGCACCTTCAACATCATCAAGTTCGGCGGTTGGGTTGGGGGCACTTCATGATGCGGTCCAACGAACTTATCATGTACTTCAACAAGCACTAGCGGGACAACCTCAAGGTCAGGGTCTACTAGCACCTCTTGGACCTGGCACTGATCCGGGAGCTCGAGGAGGGCTTTTCGGTGATGGCAGTGGCTTGGTGAACCCGAGAGCCTTGGACTATGGGCAGGGGATGGGGCAAACACCGATTCGGTCACCCAACATCAATCCTTTTTGGAGTCCCGGGGTTCAGGAGGCAGCGAGGAGAAATCTGGTGGAGGGAGGTCAACACGGAAGTGAAGGTCTTCATCCTGGAGGTCATGCAGAAGCACGAACGTGCGGGAGTACTCCGGCGGCTGCTGGGGCAGGTGCTGGACCTATGGCACAGGACTCGGGATCGACGTCGCCGGGTCCGGATGATGTGGAAGCCCTGAGAACCAGAATTCTCCGGGAAGCTGAGGAGGCATTTCAAAGGGAACTTCGTCGACTTGGCACTTCCCGTGAACCAACGGATACGACTTCCTACAAGACGGTTTCAAGTGGTCAACACTTGGGAGACCCTGCACCAGATCAACCCCCTGGACTACCTCAAGGGCGGCGCCCGATGTCGAGCTCTACAGTGGACCATGGATCTGGGCAGAAGGTGGTGAGAATTGGTGGTGGGGCCTCGACTGCATCGATGACGGAGGCGTTGAGGAACCTTGAACTTCCTGCCTTACCTTCTCCAAATGTTGAGGGAGCTTCAATCTTGTTTGGGGACTGGCTCACTATGAGTTTTCCCCTGATGGCTGACATTTCGCATAGTGCCAAGGCCTGGTGGGAAGAGTCACTCTCCATTGCGCAGGAGCACTATGCACGTTGGTTGACGATGACACCCCTGGAGCGACTGCGCGCAAAACCAGTGGTGGTGGTGGAGCCTGCACTGCAGAGGATTGAACAAAGGGGCATTGCAATGTTGTTGGGGGCATTGCCTGACCAGCTCCGGCGTGATCTTGTCAGTGGGCGGCAGCTCTCGGTGGTCCACATCTTGTACCGCTTGCATGTGGCGTACCAGCCGGGAGGAGGGGCGGAAAAAACACAACTCCTCAAAAGTTTGGTGGAGACAAAGTTTGCCACGGGGACGGCAGATTTGCTGACGCAAGTGAGGTTATGGCGACGATGGCTGACCAGAGCGCAGGAACTTCACCTCACACTACCTGACCCTGTGGTCCTCATGGTCACGGTGCAGCGCATGGTTGACAGTGCCACCAAATCAGGAGGTGCTCAGATGGCCTTTCGCATTGCAAACGTGAGGCAAGAATTGCGAGTAGATTATGCACCAACGGTGGAAGCAGTGATGGAGCTGTCTGAGTATGTGCAGGCGGAGGTGGAAGAGGTTTCGCGGACGACACCAATGAAGTCCCAGCCGGCAACCGCCACTACCGGAGCTGCAGGAAGTCAGACCACGACATCTGTGAAGGCTATGGCATCATCCTTCGGGGCCACGGAGTCGGAGGATCGGTCTGCACAAAAGCCGGCCTGCAAGTTTTGGAAGAGTGAGGAAGGGTGCAAGCGTGGCACCAATTGCACCTATGCCCATGACACCGCGGACATGAAGGGTCGCTGCTTCAACTGCGGAGGACTTCATATGAAGAAGGATTGTCCGAATGGGGCCAAGGGAGTGAAGCCGGATGTGAAAAGGGTGGCGAAGGTGAAGACCGCGAAGGACTCCGACAAGCCAGAGACGGGGGAGAAGCCTGTGCCAGAGACGGGTAAGTTCGATGATCTACGTGGAGATGGTGGATCACCGCCGACTGCAAGGGCGGAAGTGGTGTCGGACAAGCCGCAAAGCAAGGATGCTACTGCTGAGCTGTTGACGGAGGCCACATCGCTTCTGAAGGCATTGCGGACTATGAAGATGCTGCGATTGAAGGAGCTGAAGCCACAATGTTCGAATGGTTGTGAAGCATTGGCTCTCTTGGACGGTGGCGCAACAAATGGACTACGCCGAGCCCGTCCACATGAGATGACAAGATTGGTCCCTGTCACGGTGGAGTTGGCATCGGGATCTACGACCTTGTTCCGTGTCAAGGAGCACAACACGTTGCTGACCAAGGACAACGTGGAAGTGATAGTTCCATTGCACCGACTAGTGAAGTTGGGCTACAAGCTACAGTGGACTTCGGCTGGCGTGAAGATCACCCATCCTCAAAGCGGAAAGATTGAGTGCACATTGCGAGGTGGTTGCCCTGTGCTTTCTGAGAAGCAGGCCCTTGCTTTGCTGGACATCATGGAGAAGGAGGACAAGGGGGAACTGATGCTGGACGAGGAGATTCGTAAATGGTGGTCATCAAGATTTCCGGATGTTCCTCAGGAGGTGTGGAACTACATGCGGGGTCAGGACCATTACAACCCGGAAGAGTGTCCGTGGAATCGGCATCAACGACGACGACATGCCCTCGCTCCAGGTGTGATCATTCGCTTGTATTCCGGAAGGGATACCAAGACCTGGGCAGCAGAAGATTGGAATGGCTATGAGATCCTCAACGTGGACATCGCCTTGGGCACCCAGTATGACATGCATGCAGTGGGAACCTGGGGATACTTGTGCCATCTGGCCAAAACTGGACATGTGGTGGTGGTGGTGGGGGGGCCTCCGTGTAGGAGCGTCGAGAGCCTGGTCCACGGCCGTTGAGGGGACGAGATGAAAGGCGCTTTGGTTTGGAAGGCTTGTCGACTGTGGAGCAGAACTTGGCCTATGGGGACCTGGCGTTGGTCTTGAAACAGTTTGGACTATGGCTGATGGCGGAGGAGGCCAGGGTGCGTTTGGGAGAAGGTCCAAGGCATCGGTCAATTTCTCCTGCCTATCTGATGGAGTCTCCGAGGGATCCGATGACCTACATGAAGGAGGAAGCTGTTCAGGAGGACATGCCTAGCTTCTGGAACTTCAGAGAGGTTCAGGACATGATGGAGGTCATGAACGCAAAACTGATCACCCTGGACCAAGGCCCAGTCGGGCACGTCAAGAGAAAACCTACAAGCCTTATGGTGGTCAGCATGCCGGACATGGATGAGTTGGATGGCATGACAGGTGATGGAACTGGACAGCAAACGGCAACTACATTGCGAGGACGGCTATGTCAATCACGAGAATGGTCGGCGTGGGCACCGGGGCTTGTGGCTGCGATCAAGTTGAGTTTGAAGAGATACCTGGGCAGGTTGCATATGTCTTCCGATCATGAATGTGATGGACGACCTGCACTTCATCGCTTGGATATGGAGGCCTGGAAGGAACATGTGAGGAACCAGCATCAGCCCTACAGAAGAGACTGCAGGAGATGTATGGAAATGATGGGCATGGACGCACCCCATCGCAGAACTCGGGGGGATAGAGCTGCCTATTGCCTGTCCTATGACATCGTGGGTCCTATGCCGGAAGGTGAGGATGTGGGATTGGGAACCAGAGCCAAGTATCTTCTGGTTGCAACAGTGGCCATTCCAAGGCTGCCAAGAGAAGCTCCTGATGATGGAGGAGGTCGGGAGCTGGATGGAGAAGATGGCGATCCATTGCCCATAGGGGAGGAGGATGAGGATGAGCGTCCGGTTCCTGATGATGAGCAGGTGCGAAGGTTGAATGGAGCCTGGGATGACTACATCAAAAGCCTGGGAGAGCCGGTGGGTGTGCAGAACATCACGTTGGTGGAGCCATTGGAAAGCAGGTCACAGCTGGATGTCACCAAGGTTGCCACCCGTATTTTCTGTCGGTTCAAGGCGATGGGAGTCCACATGCTCCGAATACACACAGATAGAGAGTGTGCCTTCTTGTCGAGATCTTTCCAAGCCTTCTGCCGGCGGTTTGGACTATATCAAACTATGACGGGCGGAGATGAAGGACCGTCCAATGGGCGGATTGAGTGTGAGGTCAACCAAGTGAAACGACGCCTTCGCCTTCTCATCAAAGAGAGTGGCCTGGAGCAGAAATGGTGGCCGGGGATTGCTCGCTACGTGGGGGAGGAGAGACTTCGACGCCAATGCTCTTGTCTTGGTGTCCCATCCACAGCACTCTTGCCGATCGGGGGGAGAGTCACAGTGAAAACCAAAAGGTGGCACAGAGCAGGCTTTGGACCTTTAACGGCACCTTTTCGAACCATGACTATCATGGGTCCATCTCCTTTCATGTCACAGGGCTACGTCTTGATGGAGGGTGAGCAGATCCAACATGCTAGGGTGGTGGTTCAACAAGATCCAGGAGCAGAACGAGCAGTTCTAGAACTTCAAATGGTTCCAGAGCCTGAAAGGCCACTGCACAGATTGACAGGGAAGCAACCAATGGAACCAATGCTTCCCCAACTTCCGCCTCCAAGGTCATCGCCTGATCCTGGACTTCATCGACTACATGCTACTTCCGGGGGAGAACCAGTCCAGGTCTGGACTGGGGGGGAGTCCTTCTCTTCTGTATGCAAGGAGTGTGGTCTACAACGTGCGGATGGTGGATCAATGAAGAAGATGGAGGGACGTGAATGCTGCGACTTCTGCGAAACCCCGTTGGAGCGGCTTGAGGAGAAGGCTGTGAATGGCACTGTGGAGTGTGGGGTTGAGGAAGCCTATAACCTGACAAGGTGGATGCACGAAGAACACTGGGGCTGGAAACAGATATGGAGCGATCTTTTGAAGGATGTGGTGGTGGGCGAAGAGGATGGACTACTACGAGGAGCGCTGATGGACTACCTTGAGAAGAATGTCCTGGCCCTGGAGAATGAACTGACAGAGATCAGGGATTTTGACTTGGGTTATCAAATGGCCAAGATGGCTGAAGGGGTGGTTGGTGAACATCCTGTCCATGGTGTCCTACAGACCTACACTGTCCCCCTGGCGCAGGTGAGGAAAGAGCTGAAGGATTGGATTCCGTCACTGGAATATGAGGTGAACTCCTTGGAACGCACCACGAAGGCTGTTCGGCCAGTGTCAGTCCGAGATCTTTGTCATGAGCCGGGCTATGAAGAGATGCTGGTTGTGCCGTCGAAATTGGTGCCGACGGTCAAAGCACCGGATGGAAAGAAAAGATCAAGAATAGTCCTCTGCGGCAACTTGGTGGAGGATACTGCACGACGAGCAGGACACTCTCAGGTTGGGAAGGAGGACAAACAGGTGAATCCCTCCGCAGGAAGATCGTTTGAACTGTATGCCAGCGGGATCGATGGAGGATCGCTGAGGTGTGCATTGAGAAAGGCAGCTTAATGAACAGTGGTCGATAGGGATCACTGATGTTTCCTCGGCTTTCTTGCTAGCACCTCAGAAGTCACACCGACTCATGGTCACCAAGCCCCCAGCTATTTTGATTGAAGCTGGACTGATCTCTGCGGACACACGTTGGGTGGTGGAAGCGGCGGTCTATGGTCTGGACAGCTCACCATCGGACTGGCAGGCATACAGGGATGATGTTCTCCGCAGTCTACGGTGGTGGGAGTCAGGTGTGCACTACTGGATCAATGCGACGCCAGAGCCAAATGTGTGGAGGTTGATGACTGCGCGTGGGGCAGAAGGGGACTACGTGAACGTCATGGAGGAGGGTGAAACGTCGGGGTTTGCTCTATCCTACGTGGACGATTTCATTGTCATGGGCCCACAATCAGTGGCGCAGGCCGTTCTGACGAAGCTGGCGTCGACCTGGAGATGCTCTACACCAACGTGGGTGGTCTCGTCGGAGTGGAGGAAGTTTTGTGGAGTGTAAATGAAGTGGAATGGAGCAAACCTCATGATTGGCCAGCCGGACTATGCTCGAGAACTTGTGACCCGGCATCCTGACCTTCCACTGAGGTACTCACCGCTTCCCAAGATGATTGAGCTCGAGCCCGAGGAAATCATAGACCCCACGGATGTGAAGCAGTGTCAAACTCTAGTGGGGGAACTCCTGTGGCTGTCGACTAGGACGAGACCTGATCTCAGCTTTGCTGTTGCTTATTTGGGCGCACGGGTCACCAAATCCCCCAAGGGTGTGCTGGAGCTGGCTCGCCATGTTGTTGGATACTTGGCTGCAACCCAGATCTGGTGCTGGAATATGGACCTTGTTCACCAGAGCTTGATCGACATGGTCGTAAACAGTCGCTGGCTCGGCTGGACGTACTGACAGATTCCTCATTCGCTCCTGCTGGAGGTCGTGGTCACCAAGGGATCATGGCTATGTGGGGTGGATGCCTGGTAGCTTGGGAATCGAAGTCTCAAGCCTTTGCTACTTTGAGCACTACAGAGAGTGAGCTCCTGGGCTATATCGACGGGTTCACCTTGGGCGAGAGTGTCGGTGCGGTGGTGAATGTGCTGCACCAGAACATCCTCGAGAAAGAAGGAGCGTTTACGCTCAGGGGGGACAACATGTCCGGCCTACAGCTGCTCCAAGCTCCGTCGGGTCCCTGGAGGACTCGTCATTTGAGGTTGAGAAGTCATGTACTTCGTGAACGACTGCAGCACCGTCTCTGGGATGTGGAGCACGTGCCTGGAACGGAGCTATGTGCGGACTTGCTGACGAAGTCCATCACTCAGTCACAATCCTGGCAAGCGTTCAGGAATGCTGTTGGCCTTCGCGACGCAGCTTCGTTGTGTCACTCACAACAACCGGGTGATGGGGATGGTGCTGCTGTGAAGAAGGCTGCATACGCTGCCATGGCTTCGCTGGGCCTGATTGCAGCCATGCCTTGCGTTGGAAGCCTTCCACGAATCGCGTGTGTGACTGCATTGGGAGCAATTGCAACTTTCGTAGCTAGCAGTCTGTACAAGACGGCAGAATGCCAGTCTACCAAGAGGCCTAACGCAACCCAGAAAAGAACAGATTCAAGATGGTCAAGGGAAAATGAACCTGACCCAAGTACCTGACCCAAGTAGGTGGACAGAGAAGTCAAGATGGTCAAGGGAAAATGAACCTGACCCAACATCGGCCGACGATCGCTCGCTCGACACTTGCCATCTTGGCACCCTGTCGGACACCTCGCATGTGCAGCCATGGCATCCTCGGTTGTGCGCTGTTCGTGCCCCGGGGCCGCATCTGGGACTGGGCACGGACACTCCGTGGCGGCTGGAGCGATTTGCAACTCCTCCCACTGGTAATGACCGGTGGGAGTGCCTTGGCAGTGGAGACGGAGCCGGCGAATGGTGGGTTCGTGTGCTGAAGAAAACCAGGGTGAGAGCCTTCCACCCCCTACATAGGGGGACGCCCTTTATGATTGAGAGAATGGCTTCGACGAGGGTGACAGTGGCCTTCCATCGAAACAGCACTCGAGAAGCCTGGAAGCGGAAGGAGATCATGGACGACTGGATCAACTCCCGCAACACCGATTTGGCTGATGTCTACGAATGGAGGGGCTACAGTTTTTTCTATGTGAGATTCCCTCCGAGGGCGAATGAAGGACATGTGGGCTCTGCATCTTTGAACCCACTTCCACCTCCTGGCTCGGTGACTCAAAGTCTGCATGGCTATGGAGAAGATCATCCGTCGAGGTCTCGAGCAGTAGAAAGGGGAAGAGCTGCGCTGGCGGAAGCAGAGCGTCCCTCCTATGCTGCTGTGGAGGCATCTGCTGAGAGCGCTGCGGGGCATGCGAATGAGGAGAGCCAGGGCTATAGAGCCCGATTGCAGGGCTATGAGGCTAGGGGCGAGACAGGCACTATCGAGGGCGGCTGGGCTCAGGCGCTGGCTGGTGAGGGGTTGATCCAAGAGGATCCATCCCAGATGCCTGTTTGGCTAGGCATAGGAACTGCTGTGCATGGAGAGAGTAGGGAGTCACCCGATACAGACAGGTCCCACTCGCGCGGCAGCTTCGAGAAGATATGATGTCGAAGACATCAGGGGGAGTGAGAAATCCCAAGCACCACTCCACCCTTTTTCTTTGAAGTTGACACGTCAGTCATGAGCACTGAACATAACCCAACCTGAACTTTGGCTCAAGAAACAAGTGCGGCAGCTTTTTTAGCTTTTGGTGTCGCACGCTCAGAAACAAACCAAAGATCACCAAACTATGTGACAGGTGAACCAAGAAAATCCAAGTGGTGAGAATTGGTGATTTTCGGTGCGGCTCTGCCGGACATGTATGTGATCCGTAGCCATGTTGATCACATCTGCATAAAGAACAAGCCGGGTCAATGTGACCCGACTGTTCAACCAGCATGATCTCATGTGATTTTTCTTCTGATTGACTTTTTGATGGACCCTCCTCGGCACTGTTGGCACGCGAGTTCTAACGTGAATGCCATGGAGGTACGCAAGGTATGTGCTACATGGAAAACATTGGAAACACCATGGAAAGCCATTGCCGTTCGGCAGGTGTGCCATTTTGAGCCCCAAAAAGAATATTTTTGTTACAAGCAGGTAGTCAGGAGGTCCAAGGTCCTTGACCCTGCTCCAGGCTCTCAAACGGAACTCTTTGTGGAACTCACCAGTTGGCACGGAAGATGGTCACAAATTAGACATGGTGTATATAAAGTCTCAAGCTCTACACTGTGGAACACGGTGGAACAGTGCCAAAGCAGTTTTGACGCAATGCATGGAACTCAAAGCAGTCCCAAGGAACGTTACTGCCCTCCTGACAACAAGAAGTTCCATTGTGGTTCCAAGGCCAAACACAACACCTTCCTTCCAGAGAGCAAGATAGGCCTCATACCACCCTGTAACTAGAGAAATCCATTGGGGCCACACTGTCATGGCTTGGAAGCAAGAAGCAAGCACATCCGAAGTAAACCTAAGACCACATCATGTTGCGCCGTAAAGGCCAGCTCCACTCCTAAGGCGCAAGCGGTGCGCCCCGGGCCGGGCAGGAGGGACGTGGGGTTCGCAGCAGTCTGCGATCCAGCAAAGACGGTATCAGTATGAGTCCAGTCGAGGTGCCGACTTTGGCCCAGTCTTCACACCCTTTCTTTGGTCTGCATTTTTTTGGGCAGAAGAAATCTCCTTGATCTGCACGCAAATGAAACCAATGGGGATCCTATGATGTTGGGCAGTGAACAGCCCCCGCCAACGATTCCATTCAGAATGTATGGAGGTTTTCGGATTCTTGCTTTTGGGCTAGAATGCATCTCCAAGATGGAGGCCAGGACCTGCCAAGGGCCAGTGCCATCCTTTTTCTTTCCTCCGCTCCCTCCCAGGCCTTTGTTTTAAAGGTCTGGTGACCCGGTTACTCCATCCCCGGTTCCGATCTCGTTCGTACCAGGCAGAACCTCCAGAGGTGACAGAGGAGGTGGGGGAAAAACGGGGGAACACGGTGGTGCGCTGCCCGCCGCACATGCCAACGGGCAAGCTTTTCACAGCCTCCACATAGCTGCAATTTCATGCAAAACAACTCAGAGTCCTATGCGAGGACTCTGTGACAGGGAGGCCCCGAACTTTGAAGCTAAAACAAGGTCACGGCCGCACATGCCAACGCTCCCCCGCATGAAAGTTTCGCCTTTTCTTCCAAGGCACGACAGCTGTTCGTGAAAGATCACCCGTATACAGCATATGGGCTGGCACTTTTGAAACGGGAATAAGGTGCATTTGTTTTCCCGGTTCACAGTGCGATTGTAAAATTCCAAAAGGGTCCTAGTGGTTAAAAGATCGGGATTTCCTTTTCAAGACGTCCGAGCTCTCGCGCATCAACCATTTAACGCACATGACACCACACTTCCCTCAAGTACCGTAGACAACGACGTTTTCAAGTCACGTAGACCTGACACGCAGATCATCAGTCTTCTGCAGAAGAATATTATACTTAAGATTAGATACCGAGCGTTATGATCCTTCCCAACTGCATCCCCAGCCGGTCCCCAGCCCACACCACTCCAAGAACGTGACAAGTGTGTGAAAAAATACACATGAATTCGGAGGGCCACGGGGGAGAAAGTTGTAGCTATAAGCAAGAAGGTGACAGGTGTAGGAGAATATGCACATGAATTCAAGGGCACTTTTAGCTATTAACAAAAAAGCTAAAAGCCCCAGGGTCGATATAGCTGGCGTGAGCCAAAGCAATGAGGATCTTTGGGCACTGAATTACAAGGGTGTTCAATCAAAACTGGAGAGGATGAGGTGGGTCATAGGCCGGCGTCTTTTGTTGGGGGAAACACTGTGGTGAACACCGGAGCGTCCGAAGTGACGGAGGTCGGTACGGTTCGGTACAGCGAGCAACGACAGAAGAGCAGTTTGGACAGAAGCCACCATTCAATCGGCACAAAATTGCACACCACCCTTCAGACCGACTTGGACGCCCCTTTTTCGACCGAAACGGAAGGGCAGAAACGGAGTGTAGATGGCCGATTTTTCATCGCATGTCCCTCTTAAAAATAAGCGTTCCCCTTTTCCATCTAACCAATTCCCGATGGACGGTTACGGTGTCTACGAACGGGCGGCCGCCTGTGGCCCCGGTTCAACCGGCCCACGAGGCGAAGGTCCCGAAGAAATGGACCCGGACCGAGGCGCAGAGGGAGACTGCGTGGGGAGGGGAGATCACGGCCCTGGACACGACGAATGGGACTGGTATATTATATATAGGAATCACCCCTCAATAATGGGTGTATATATATATATTATTTATTATATAATATCATACATGGAGTGTTTGGGATAGAGGTCTATGGTACCTCGCACTGACTTGTCGATGATTGATCCGTTCGAAGACCCAACATGGGGTGGATCTTTGCTCAGGATATGACATTAAGGTATTTACGACCGGTTTTTCCAGTCCGGGCCGAGCTCATGGCCGCGAAATCAGGACGGGTCGACTGATGCCCGGGCGTCCGATCTCGGAACCACCAAGCAGTTTGGCACTTGGAGGGTTGGGAGGTGCCCAGAAGATCCATTGGAACATGCACTGGAACTAGTCTCAAGACCAACCAACTCCATATGGAGAGATCTTAGCCGCTCAAAGAATTGGTTTCATGGGGTGCTTTCAGGACCCATCTGGACCCAGATCCACTGTTGAAGGAACATGTTTAATGTTTGGGCAGGTCCAGGGAGGTGCGGACCTTTTTTCAACATGTATAGCCAGGGTTTTGTTTTGTCCATCAACACAAACATGTTTGGTCTGGCAAAACAAGGGCTTAACGAGGGTGATGAGTTTTTTTTGGTGATTTATAGACACCTATAACCTCGATGGTATCTAGGGTCCTTTGCTTCCAAGATTTCAACCACATGTGGATTGTTCAAGTTGCCTTGAAGACATTATCTTGGGACCTTTGGACCTTTGGACTGCTTTTTAGTTTTGCGAGATCCCTTGAAGGACTTCTGCAGGATCATCAAGATCCATGCAGCCTCCCGTGACAATTACTGTGGGTAGCATCTCTCCAGTAAAATCTGGCAAAATGAGCAAACCCTCGGATCAGCCATCAATCGAATCACCTCGGATCGGCATGGACCAAGAACCCATTTCCTCCTCATGTGGTTTGGACAGACCCGGTCTTGGGTCACCTGGAGTCCAATGGCCCGTTGAGAGGCCAAAACGAGTGGAAAAGGTATTCATGAGAAGAGAAGCCAACAAAAACTATACCAGCCTAAAGGGGCCTAAAGAAGTTTTGATGTCACAAGCATAGTGTCTTTGTTGCAATGGCAGTGCATAGGGTGATGCCAGACGAGTAGCTTTCAGCAAAGGTATAAACTGGTAGATGGGCGGGTGTCATATCCATGCAAGAGCAAGAAGAGCGAGCACAGGCACATGCATTGCTGAAAGGAAAGATGGACCAAGACCTGCATATTTCTAGCAGATGTCCTTTCCGAAGCATGCAGCTGGCATGCACTCAGATTGCAAAGTGCAGATCTGAAAAGAATGCTTCAGAGCCGCCCGTACCTTTGAACTCCCACTCATAGGAAAAGCAAGAATACCCCGCATTTTCTTGAAACATGTTGAAACACCAAGAAAACCTACACCGACTCCCAAACTCCTAGTAAATTGGAGGCCATCGCCACTGGGGTGGAGTAGGGTGGAGGCCATTGCTATTAGGGTGGAGTAGGGTTGGAGCCATTGCTAGTAGGGTGGAGGCCATTGTTATTAGGCTACCAACTCTTCCCAACCAACTCCTACGAATTATCGCCACCGGCCGCGCCAGTTGGGGCAACTGAGTGTTCCTCAGCTCGTTCGCTGGGCCGAGGCTCTCACTCCGCGGTTCTTCGGGGTTCTTCGATTGACACCTGCGAGGAACACGAAAGAAACGACGAGGGTCCAACAATTCCAGTATCGAATTTCCGGTCCAACGCTTGGCTTGGGGGTCAGCGAAAAGAGAAACACCCATTTGTTAGAAAAGGATTAAACGGATCCTGGCTTGGTGTGGTTATTAGACACTCCCGATTCGTCGTCGTATCCTGGCTTGGTGCGATTCATTTTGTTTGGTAGTTAGTTCTAGATTCCTATTTGCCTTCGAATCCTACCAAGACATCCGTTTTTCCAGATACGTGCAATCGTGTGAAAATGACGACATGATACTTCCACCACACGAGAATTGTGTCACACACACAATCTAGTTATGGCCAGAGGGTGATGTGACACTGTTTGATTTGCGATCAGCCTCGCCTTAGATAAACTACCCACCCTACCATGACCACTGCTGCTGCTGCGCATTACCTATTTGTTAGATTGCCTTTTCCGAGCGCCTTTGAGTTTGGTTGGTTCTTTAATACTTCATATTTCACCCACACAGTCCTTACAACACTCCTAAACAATCTCATCTCTCACACACTTATGGATATGCGTACTGACTCGACAGCGGTGCCACACGCCGGCCTGAGTGAAAAACCTAAGAAACCAGGACAGGTGTCAGTAAGTGGAGGCCCTTACTGCAAGGTTGGAGGCCAGCAAGACTGGAGGCCAGCAAGACTCAAAACACGAAAAGCGAGTAGCGATTAGTAACAGAACCACATGAACCACCATGAAAGCAAACCACAGCCAGAACAACAGGTAACCAGTTTGGCAGGTACGTTTGCACGGACCCCAGAGGAGGTCTTCGTTGGCCACCGCTCCTCTGGGGCCCCGGTGGCCCCCTGCTGTAAAAGTGGAAGCAAAACCAAAAACCAAACAATCCGAAAGGATCCCTGTGATTCGAAGGGTTACACACACACGCCTCCCCAAAGGGAGGCAAATTTCTCGGTAGGTCTACCTTTTGATATTAAGCTCCGGACGGGTCAAAGCCAGGTGTTCTTCTGAACCAGGCTCCGGACAACTCAAAATGGAGGAGGTGAGATTTCTGTGAGGATGGTTGGTGCGGTTGCCAGCTGCACAGTAAAAGGCCCAGGCACCCCTGCACGCGGTTATCCAGTAGGGTGTATAAACCCCGGCGTAGGGAAGGGAAACGAAAGGTGTGTGGAGGCGCAGGAAGAGGAAGAACAAGAAACGGAAAAGAAGTGACCGTTTCTTGTAAACTGGAGGAAGGATGGTTGGTGCGGTTGCCAGCTGCACAGTGAAAGGCCCAGGCACCCCTGCACGCTGTTATCCGGTAGGGTGTAGACCCCGGCGTAAGGAAGGGAAAGGAAAGGTTGAAGGCCTGTGTGTGGCAAGGTGTAGGCGGCGAGGCCGGTAGGAGAGAGCTGCATAGCGGCGGGAGGCGCAGGGAGAGGGAGGGGAGAGAGAGAGAGAGAGAGTGAGAGAGAGAGAGGTGCTCCCAGCTACGAGCCCAGCGTCCAAGGACACACCAAACGAGAAAAGGAATGAGACGATGGTGTTCCCAGCTACCACTCAAGCGTCCAAGGACACACCCGTCAAGACAAGGAGAGAGAGAGAGAGAGAGGTGCTCCCAGCTACGAAACAAGCGTCGAGGGACACACCAAAGAGGAGCGGGGAGCGGAGAAGGAGGAATCATCACACTAAGGTCCCGACAGGTTCCAATGAACCTTAAACTTGCTTTGACCGCTATGGTCACCTTGTGCCCTGCCGAAATGGCTGGCTGCTTTGACCGCTGCGGTCACGTAAAGGCATGTGCCAACTTAGAATTCCAAAAATGAGACAAACATCCCACTTCTTGTGGCGTAAGCCATCTGCTGTCCGCTTCGGACACTTACATCTCCGGGCAGGGGAGATAACGACAAACCCCCGTTCGGAGGACTCTGCGGGCTCATCCCGGGTTGGCACGAGGCCAAACACACTTATGGACCTTATGGATATGCGTACTGACTCGACAGCGGTGCCACACGCCGGCCTGAGTGAAAAACCTAAGAAACCAGGACAGGTGTCAGTAAGTGGAGGCCCTTACTGCAAGGTTGGAGGCCAGCAAGACTGGAGGCCAGCAAGACTCAAAACACGAAAAGCGAGTAGCGATTAGTAACAGAACCACATGAACCACCATGAAAGCAAACCACAGCCAGAACAACAGGTAACCAGTTTGGCAGGTACGTTTGCACGGACCCCAGAGGAGGTCTTCGTTGGCCACCGCTCCTCTGGGGCCCCGGTGGCCCCCTGCTGTAAAAGTGGAAGCAAAGCCAAAAACCAAACAATCCGAAAGGATCCCTGTGGTTCCAAGGGTTACACGCACACACACTCGAGATAATGCGTTCTGAAATCGAATTCCACATGCCACACGCCCACCTAGGTATGAAAGCCTAAGAGGTCCAGGAAAGGTATGTCATGCTGTCTGGCCATCTTAGCCACACCAAAGTCCCAAAGCTCCAAAATTAAAACACCAAAGGTCAAGGTTCAGGTCCCAAACGCAAAGTCCAAAGTGCGTGACTGCAGTGATCAGTGATGGAGCGGATGCCACGGCTGGTCAGCTTGTTCTTGTCACAACGGGAAGGTACGCCGAGTTGATCAGACTCGGTATCGCATTGTGGTAGCTTCGTTGAGTGCGGTCCCACAATCATACCGCAATCCTCTGCTATAAATCAAAAGATTCCGTGTGGCTCCAAGGGTTTCACACACACTTGGAAGGAGCTCGTTGCAGTGGAATACGGGTTCATTCATTAGCCCTTCACTGCATTAGCGCTTACAGCGAAACAACCCAGAAGACAGCTTGAACTTTGCTTAGAGTTCTAGACACTCAAACGAGTTAGAGCGAAATAAGTTCAGGTACATGAGCAACCATGAAATAAACCTCAAAACCACAGCAACCTATCAACAATAAAACCAAAGCAGTTCCATGTTCACTTCCCTGGTGTGCGGTCTTGTTTGGCCAGAACGCAAGTCCTGGCTTCCTGCTGTTGCATTGAATTTGTTGAGTTAAATGGAATGAAATGAAGCGAACGCTCCCTCAAGAACCGGTTTTGGCACACATACACACAAACGACACACACTCACACACACACACACACGCTGCGCATGCGCGCCCACGCACCTAAGAATTTCACACTTAGCAATTGCCAAGGAGTCCCTTCATGTTTGGACTTTGACCGATGTCCCAGGAATATGGAGGACCATGGCAGATCCTGTAGCATTGTAGGGTCATCTCACACTCAACTTGTGAGTGCTGGACAACAACCACATCCCTAAGAGTCCAACCACCATTGATTTTAGTGGTCTTTGTGTGCGGCGGGTTCCCTTTTCTTTTCATCTGTCCCGTCGTCCACCTCAATCATAGATTCTACTGAGTGCCTGGACGTTGAGTGCACGAACGGGTCTGTTCTTCGACAACGAAGAACACCAGCGCGGAAGATCCAGTGTCTTAGACACCAAAACACTAGACCCACTAGACACCGCAGACCTGCCAAAGGTCGAACCTCCGTCCAAAAGCGTCACCCTGGGCTGGCTCGCTGTTGTAGCAGCTGTCGTTGGATCCACGCAGAGAAACCGCGAGAAACACACACGTGACACGTGTCATTGTCTTAGGCTCCTGCTCTGAGCCTTTACGACTGTCAAAAGGCTCTAAACAAACTGTCGTGCCTTGTTTGCTGCCCTCAACGAAACAAACGGTGTGAGTTCAACCAATTGTCTCGTTTTCATACGGAAATTCAGTGCACTCGGTCAGCCGAACTCCTGAGGTTAGAAGTGGAAACGGAACAGACTGCAGCACCCACACCATAGGTGTATCTACGCCACGCTGGCCTTTTTGCAAGGGCCTGACGTCCTTTGGAAACAAATGCCGAAGGAAACCGTTGTGTCTTTCAAATCACATGTCTTTTAGACATCTGTGCTGTTTCATTGCAATGCCGCATGGCATCATCGTAGTGCTGGCCAAGCATTGTCGTAATGACTCATTCACATGACATCGTGATGCTTCAAAAGGCAACATCATAGTGCTCATCTTGATGCCTTAGAAGGCGCCATCGTAGTGCATCGTTCCTCTATAAAGCCACCTTTACACTGAGCCAAGCAAGGGCGGCTGGCGCCAAACGCAATCATCACACATTTATGGATGTCGGCGACCTAGGTAATCATGTTCCTGAGGAAGCAAGAGAAAGGGCCTGAGCACCTTTAGTTAAAGGCCAAGCAGAAACAAAAACAACACCATGTCACAACGACCAGGGCGAAATGACGGCGGCCGCTCACATCTGCCGAATGCATTACTGTAACCCTTTACAGCAAGACGACCTCTTCATCCGGAAGCAACCTCCAAGATTCTAGAAGGGGATTGTGACGGATTGTGATTACAAAACATCACAAACTTGCAGGTACACAGTGGAGCATCCCCCACTGCATCAGCGCCAACTGATACCCTTTTCGTTGGACGGCAGTATCAGCGGTGACCCGTCCCCCTGCTTCAAGTTCACAAAGCCATTCCAAACCCTGCATTAGGTTCAAAGAAAGTCAACTAGCCGTAACTAATCCAACGGGATCCCTGTAACTGCAAGGGGTGCACACACACACACACGCCTCCCCAAAGGGAGGCAAAAACTAAGTGACGAGCAAATGTGCATGTGTGAGCGCAGCATGGACAAAAGGATGAAGGCATGAGAATGAGGACAGACGGGGCAAAAGTGTATGTGGTTGCAATGAAAAGGGAACCAGATGCACAGGGGCAAACGGTGAGCCATACTCATTGTCGGAACCTGGGCGACCTGAAACCTGGGTTTACACTGGATTCTGGATGTGCGCGTACAGACTAAGGCCCGGACCGATGTGCGCGCAAGAGAAGGAAAGGAGTGTGAGATGACAGGACATGAAGCAAGGAAAGACATGAAACCAAATGGAGGGGCCGGAACGAATGAAGACAGACCAATTAAAACGACCTAGGAAGACCTGCCTTTAAAATGTGCGTGCTGTGTGTGTGCACCTACGGTTACGACAGATCCCACTGGATCTTGAAGTTTTGGTCGCTGCGACCACGTGGTGGCGTGCCCGAAGGCTGCCTACTACTGACCGCTATGGTCACCTCATGGCGTGTCCGAGGACTGCCTACTTGGTTGCAATAATCCATCTAGTCTTGGCAAATAACTTTGGCTCAAGCCTACTCCGTCCGCTCCGGACTGCTCTGTATTGTATCCGGCCAGGGACACGTCGGAAAAAACCCCGTTCGACGGGTCCACAGGGGGCACTCCTCGGGCTGACCCTGGGCTGGCGTGAAGCCAGACACACTTATGGATATGCGACGCACTTATGGATATGCGTACTGAACTGAATGCCACTGGCCCCGCGGCGACCTAGGACCTAGGTAATCATGTTCCTGAGAAAGCAAGAGAAAGGGCCTGAGCACCTTTAGTTAAAGGCCAAGCAAAAACAAAAACAACACCACGTCACAACGACCAGGGCGAAATGACGGCGGCCACTCACATCTGCCGAATGCATTACTGTAACCCTTTACAGCAAGACGACCTCTTCATCCTGAAGCAACCTCCAAGATTCTAGAAGGGGATTGTGACGGATTGTGATTACAAAACATCACAAACTTGCAGGTGCACAGTCGAGCATCCCCCACTGCATCAGCACCAACTGGTACCCTCTTCGTTGGACGGGCAGTATCAGCGGTGACCCGTCCCCCTGCTTCAAGTTCAAAAAACTCAAAAAGCAAGCAACTGACAATCCAACGGGATCCCTGTGACTGCAAGGGGTACACACACACACACACACACACTTGCGGAACCATCAAATGGGTTTCCATCTTTCACTCACTCACTTTCGCCCACTCACTCACTCCCTCCCCTCCCTCCCTTGCTCCCACTTTTGTCTGTGGGGTTGTCCGGTCCTTTAGTTTTTCACAAAAGATCCTACACTGCAAAGCCAGGTTGTTCCAATGTTTTGACCAGAAGAGTCCGCGCAGGCCTTGCATCTGGACCTCTCCGAGGCCATCGCCTTGCGCAACGCCCGGCAGCGGCTCTGGGAGGCGCGAAGGGGTGAGCGGTTCTGGCCGAACAAAGTGCATTGCAGTCTAATTGTATTCTTGGGGAAAGACCTATCATGTCTCAAAGTGAGTTGTCATACCAACCATCACAAACAAAGGATCCTGACAGCTCAGTGTTTCACGCGATTGGGTCAACATGTTCAACAGATTTTCTCATCCAAACAAATTTGTTCCGTATGCTGTATGTTTTAAATACATATCGAGCAATCCACATGTTTTCACAAACATAAGACCCTCGTCACCCTCCAAAGAGTCACCAATCGAAGCCTCCACACTAATGATGAATCTCCATTGGACACCGCCATGTTGGACCAGTGTCGGAGTTCTACCGCCATGTTTGGACGTTGGCCATCTTCTAGGGTCCATTCATCACTGGATTCACGGGACCATCCTGCCATGCTTCGTATACCGTATACCTCATAAAACGTATCTGACATACACGAGATGTCGGCCAAGTGAACCTGAGCTACAGCATACAGTACAGTCCTTTGGTCATGGACTGTACTCTGAAATCGCAACAACAATCCTGTAAGACGTGTTCACGATAAGTCTCTAAGAAGTATATATACTGTATAAGTTTTTCTTCCCCGCAGAACATTCCATTTTGGCACCTGGTGCAGTGTCTTTCTTCACAACCTCGTGTGTGCAACTCTTTTGGACGAGTAGAAGTCTCAGGAGATTGAGAAATCTCGAGTACCTGCTTTGGACCAGGCACGGATCGACCGATCTTCGACCAGATCTTCGACCGATGTTCGGGTCGGAGGTGACTGTTTGGAGGAAAAAAAAAGGCCTTGTTTCTTGCCTCAAACATGAGGTTCCTTATGTTCCTTTCTTCTGTCTCCCTCTCTTCCTCCCTCCCCTTCTCATCCCTTCTCTCCATTTTGGAAAACATCGTCCCACCGGTGCTTTCGACTGCTCATCGCTGAAAGACCGACGATCGAAGATGTCCACCGCTATGGCTACCGGGGGGGCACCGTCACGAGCCATCAGTGATGCTTGATTGTGCTTTGATACAAAACACATGTGGCGTTTTTAATTTTGTTTCTAAAAGTCATGATTTCACAGTTGTGAGCCATCAGCGAGCTCTTTTCATGAGTCTCAGTCTCAACCGGGTAAAGTGTTCTTCTCGCAGCTGCTCGCGGCCCTGCATGGTTTTTCACGATGCGAGGTCTATCGGCCAAATGTTTGATGACCAAAAAATGCCAGAGCACTGACCACGTACTGAGGTCCACAGAGATTTGAGGGTTTCAACATGGTTTGACCGACCCTTGTCGGGAGGCTCACCCTTTCTGGCACTGGGATCGACAGGTAAATAACTACGAATAGTATGTCCACAGTTTATGAGGGTTAGTTGTAGGAGTTGCAACTCGCTCAAGAATCCTGGCGTAAATCCCTTCGACGACTTTTCACAAAGCCCTAATGAAACGCCAGGACCTCTGAAAGTCGTTTCAAGACCAAGAGTGGTTTCACCTCGGCGGAGCACCCGGGACATCGCAGCAAGGTCGCACCAGTCATAGCACCAGTCGCCGCCAGGTGACCAAGCCCTCTGATCTGGAGCATTGGCCTTTGACGGCCACTGGGCACCGAAGTGATTCAATCGTTGTAACATGGGTCCAGGCTGAGATCGGTGTGTATTGAAGCAGAACCGGAGGCCCTGAGATAGGAGCACTTTTTTGAGATATATGAAATCATTATTCACCTCCATACTGGCAAGTGCACTGCCAAAAGGCCTCAGCCAAGGGTATGCTTACACAAACAGCAACAAAAAAGCAACAAAAACCATCTATGCAGACTCTTTGGGGACCCTCGCATCACCCCTCTATCCAGCAAGTCAAACAGAAAACAAGCCCAAAAACAAGAAATGTATACGTATACGACGTATACAGCCTCTTTGCGGACCCCCCTTGCCAGCCCCAGACCTCTTTGCGGAGGGTCTTGGTTTGCATTCGTTTTTAGTCCAAGATCTCTGAAACGTATCAGTTCGCTGGACAAGACACGGCGATGCAGGACTGCCAAAGGTTGACACACATGCAGGTGAAGCCAAGAAGAGTCTGTGGTCATTGCCTTTACATTTTTCTGAAGTATGTGCCGGCACTGATGGTTCGATTTTTGCTTGTTTTTTGTATGGACAGGGAGTCTAGGAACCTCGACCTATTGGTTTGTCAAACGTCCTGTACACTGTACAATTTATTGCTGCCTAGCTCTCTTGATTTACTATTTTGCTATTAATTAGCTTTCCCTTCTCAATCTTGATTAGTTTCCTTGAACATTGTGTGATTCCATGTGATTCCTCTTGTTTGCTTTGTCAGTTTTTCTCATACTAGACTGAGTTGTTTCAGGCTCACTTAGCTGCTCGTGTTGTCGATGGCACCAAACACTAGTTAGAACTGTATTTCAACACTTATTGCCAGCCCAACACTGTTCACATATTAGTTACTCCTTTGTGTGATTACTGTTCGTATCTGTTCGTACTATTTCCTTTGCTAAATTGATTTGTCTAGCCATCTCTATTTCTTTCTATGTTTCTCTACTTTTGACTTCTTCTTCACAACTTTCATTGTTGCTTTGTTCACACGATGTTCCTATTCTCAACAGGCTTCTCTTCTGGGCAAACCGATATTTATCCTTGCTTAGCTCTTTCTATGATTAGATTCTAAGAACAACGTTACAAAGGACATACAATAGAAGGAGCGAGAGAGAGAGAGAGAGAGAGAGAGAGATAGAGAAAAGGGTTGATTGGCCGCTATCACTACAGTATACATCCTATACGTCATTCTGTATTGCTCTTTGATTTCAGTTACCTTTTTTGCTTAAACAATGGCTCTTCTTTTGGATAGGTTGTTGATTGTATTATGGATGAAATCTTTGCAGAGCATAGATTTCTTAGACAAGAACTTCCAAAGCTGTGCTCCTTACCAGGAACAACCTGTTGGATCTGAAAGAGGTCTTCCTCAATGGAGGGCACCGTGCTCATACATTGTGCTCACACACCGTGCTCATACACTTACGGTCAACGTCTTATCAAGCATGAACATGGCAAACAAGGATAATAACCTTGTGTATCAGAGGATGTGCCGGATAAGGTGAAATACATTTATGTAAAGCCTGAGTATTATCAAAGAAGAGAACTACACAAAGGAAACTGGCATTGTATCATAGAGGGAAGTTTTGCATCAAGTAGGACGTATTTCTATACGGTCAGAGTGGTATTGTACAAGGGAGAATAGCATTGTATGCTAGAGAAAGGTTTTCGACAAAGTAGGATGTTTGTATGTAGGCGCAAGTTCCATAAAGGATGGCGTACTGGGATAAATCTGCAGGCACTTAAAAAAGGAGATACCTGTTGAATAAATAATAAATAGAAATTGAACTATATACGCCCTATATGGGCTCGTGACGATTTGGGGGCCCCCTGTGAGATAAGATAATCATTATTTCCAAGTATGGTTTATAAACTAGCCTTATAGTTTACAAACCATATCTTGACATACTTAGAAAAGTCCGAGCCCATATATATATATATAGATATGTTTGTCATGCCACACATATCTGTCATGCAATTCTGGTACATGGATACGTTTCATCTGCTTGTAGCTCACTAACTTCAATGTCTCTAATACATGATGACCGACCTGAGTTCCATCATCTGTACCTCACTTCTCCAACACCGAGGCAGCAACATGAATTCCATTATTTGTACCACACCTTGACCGTGTGTTCCCTTCGGCCCTTCTGTCTGTCTGTCTGTCTGTCTGTCTGTGAGTGCATTACGGCATGGAAACAAACCCGTGGCCAACAACTCAACAACTCTCTCTCTCTCTCTTTCTATGGTCTTGCCTCACTGTGCAGACCATCAACGCGATCAAGGAAGCCATCTGAGCACTGTCTGGCAAGAACCCTGAGAAAAAAATCTGTCTTGCTGCTGCTCCTCACAAGGGGCCCCCAAAACGTTGGGCGCCCATATATATATATATATCCACTCCAATTGTTAGAAAGATACATATTGTTATGAAGTAGGGAACGAGGATACTCTTCAAAAGATCAATCCTCAACTTTGTTTCATTTTAGGCCGGATTTGCGCTATCTAGATAAGCTTAAGGAACATTGATGTAGGACTTTACACATGCCGAATGATCAAACACAACATAAAAAGTGCTAAACATGTGCACTTCCGCGGCCTCTCGGCAATGGGTTTGGGTTTAGTTTCCTTCTTCCAGGGGGTCGAACAGGGAGAACAAGATCTACTCAAGGTCAGCGCGGACAATGCAGGTTCCCTGTCACGGCGTTGGTGGTGTGGGGGCCAGAATGCCTGCACAACCTGGCATGGCAACTCTAGCAGCGCAGGTGATGGACCTAGGCATTTGGTTTTTACCCAAACAGTTGCAGAAGAGCCCCAAAGTGATGGACTGCCCCTTCCACCTTGCACCGGCATGCGGATTTCAGTGCATTGCCTCGGGTATGCGTGGTACACTCCCTGCACCCATCCTTTTGAAGGCTGGGTCCGATTGTTCCTGTCACACCGTCGGGGATCGCATCCTGATTTCCGAGGAGATGCTCCGATGGCTGGAGTATTTTGATGCCCTTGATGACAAAGTTGCACCAAAGGACTGCCCAGCGTTTGTTACTGAACAGCCGTTGCGCCAAAAAAACAGCCTGTTCCACAGCTTGTTCAAGCAAAGACATGGCCGATCTGACCAGGTCCGTTGGGCTCTTGACACTATTGAGACGCTGGTGGACCGGACCTGGACCACCTCATGATGCTTCGCCAGGTTTGTTATTGAACTAATCATGGTTAAGTGGATGGGCAATTCCAACATCTCAGGATTTTTGGGAACGGAAGTGGCTGGCCAGCTTGAGATCTCAGGGTTTCCTGTCTCAGTTCTTGGGATGAACGAAGCATGGGAATTTCGACGCGTGGCCCCTTGGCAGCCGGTCCTCCAGATCGGACTTGTTTTCTGAGTCGTGTCTCGTCAATGTGAAATCATTGAACCTTTGTGAGAACATTGAGCCGTCCTGTGGTCACACGGTCACACGTGGAACGTCGCCAGGACAAACTGATACCCATGCTGCTGGAACATGCCGAGGAAGGGACCTTTTCCGAGCTGAACGAAAGCGGTGTGGCGGTGATGGGTGGCGGGCCTCGTCCTAGGTCCTATAAGGAGGGAAGGTGTTAGCCTTAAAATCCTCTGTAACAAATCTTTTCTGGAAATGATTTGGGGGTGGTACTCGTGAACCAGGGTCTCCTTCCATGCAACTGAGGGAGTTCGAGTTTGTCCATGCCAATGATTCTAACAGAGAGTAGCTGCAGAATGAAAAGCCGGACTGTGGGCCAGTTGAGCCGTTGCTCCCTTGTCTTGAGGAGCCGGTGTCTTGTCCACAGACACAGTTTTAAAACTACCATGTAGAAACATAATGCATAAAGATGCAGAAAGAGTATGGGCCACCATATGTTTATATAGACTATTTTTTTGCTTTTCTATTTTTTCCTCTCTCTCTCTCTCTCCCTATATACTATACAAAGAGTTTTCCGCTTGGAAACAGAGCCCCACTGGGTGTTGCCACCACCGACGAACGATGCAATGGAATTGATGACAAAGGGAAGAAGACGATGCAGCCTTAGTCTTTCATGCTGCATCGTGAAAAAGAGAAGTCCCGAGAAGGACAGGGAAGGGAGAGCATTGGAGCAGGGTTACGAAAAGAGAAGACGGAACAAGAATATACAATAATAAATAACTAATATATAAGTACATATGAAGAAAAAAAATATATACTACCTCCAAGTGACAAAGGAGTTAACGGAGACAGACATGTCAAAATCAATAATTTCTTGCTCATTCGAAAACAATATGCTGTATAAGATCACCAAGTGGAGAGGCAGGGAGATCTTGGGGCTCAATGCAGTGGAAACCTCCGCGGTGAGGAGCTGCCGCCGGAGAAGGCGCTGGGCGACAGCGCCGAAGCCACCTTCCTCACCGAGGCCCGTCGGGTCCGGAAGGTCTGGGAAGGTGCGAAGACGCCCTTTCTCTTTCGACCCCGTGAACGGAATTCTGAGGAATTTGGTGTGGTTTTGGAAGTCCAACTTCGCGCGAATTGCACGAATTTGGGAGAGTCTGAGAGGTCTTTGGCAAATCCGAGGTCGATGACAGATAGACTCTGGTGCCCATAGGCCCCAGCAGATTTCCACAATTGCCAAGGCTCTCAAGCACCTGGAAAGGAGAGTCATGAGAGGCGAAAGACGATCTTTTTCCCCAGTGCCTGCCCTTTATATATAGGCACTCCAAAGACAATTCTTTTTGCAATTTTTGACTCTCAGGGGATAGGAGGGTGTCCAATCAAGGAACCTAATCCTTACCACCGTCAGGCGATTGTAGGCCAGAAGCGATCGAAGTAATCCTCCTTCTTCTTGAGCAAGTGCACTGTGGCGGCGAGGAACACGAGTTCATCCCTTGCTGCCGGATCCGAGCTACCCCCAGTGGTGCTTATAACAGGCCTCTTACCAACCACCCGGGGTCGATTTTTTCGAAAGACATTCAATCCACAAACAGAACACATTCTTGGATCTCTTGAACACGAATATGACCTACCTCAGATCGAATGTGCCAGTTGGGCGAATACACGCAGCTTGGGCGAATAGACGAAAACACTCAACAACGGCTGCTGGTTTCCCATACGAATAGTGTCCGGAATCTTCACGTTTTCTAGCTACTCCAGCATATTACTAATGGGAAAAACGAGTCACAAGTCTATTGGCATCGTGTAGCTAAGTAGATGACAATTTCTGACATCGATCAACTGTATTTGGGTTTCCCATGCCAAGTTGGCAATGACAAGACTTGTCTTGTTTTTGCCCTTTGAACGTTGGACTCAATGCTTGGAAAAGGAGCCTTAGAAAGATAGAGCTTATCCGCTCAGTTCTTCAGTGGAAGGGAAGCCATTTCTCAAGCTTCCCAACCTGGTCACGAGAGTTCGAATCGACGACTGTCAAGGGGTGACATGATTTGGCTCGCTAGGATCGCCGCACGAACTCCTTTTGTTGTTAATTGCGCCAGTGAGCTCGAATTGTCAGGTCGAACGACATGTGGGCATGGTCAAGCAGGCTACGCCGGCAGCAATTTGTTTTGAGGAAAACGGGACAGCAGCAGAACCGAAGGATAGACCTGTTGGATGTTCATTGGTTTTCATCAGCTGTCTTACAACTATTGTGCTTCCTTGGGGGGGTCTCCACCCTCGTACCCGAAGATTACTATATAATGACATATTATATTGATATATGTTGCCCTTGATGTCCAAATACTATATCGAGTACCACCAAAATGAAGGAGGACAGTCAGACCATTTTAAAAGATCGTTGACTGGACTCAGAGGGTAACCCAGGGTATATACATACATGTATATACACACAGAATACTTGACACGATTGGGTCATGTTGTACCATCCAGATTTGTGCGGGTTCAGCAGGAAAGCAGTGAGGTTCCAAACAACGTCAATCTGACACCTGAAGCATATATCATGTACATATATATATATACATATATATTGTACACGTGATAAGAACAAGAGTCGCTCTCAGAATTATCCTTATACAAAGGGTGTTTGCTGCGTCATTATCCATGTGCGAAACACAAGAAAACAATACGGGACATCCGCACTTTGAATGAATACACCCTGAGCAACTACATCGTCTAGAAGACCTCTGACAACAATGCATTACTTAAATTTGCACCACTCCAGTACAAATAAGTCTAATAAGTCCCAAGGAGGGCCGGGTGGGGGCATATATGTACAGACAATGAGGAACACCCAGATAGATGAAAAACCATCAAGTAGACGGGTATGTGAACAGGATGGTTGGGTTTCGGTGTTCAGGTTCATTGTTTTTATTGGGGTTGCTGTTTGGTTTATCGGGCAATGCCGGACGACCTTTGCCGCGGGATCGACGGCATGACCAGGCATGCTGCGCACATAGACCATGTTGACCTCCATAGTTTAAAATCCTTGACCTCACAAAAGGTTTCGATGAGTTAAACACACAGGGGATCGTAGCAGAGCCTTGCTTTTCTCCTTAAAAGTGTTGACAAAGGAAGGAGCGGTCATGACATTTATATAGGTCCACAAAGTGAGGACGACTCCAAACTCCAGGGCATTTTCCGGATGTGTGAAACTTTCTTGGAAGCACAGGGGGTCGTGGGAGGCCTCAACTGTGTCGGGTGGATTATGTAGTACTTCTAAGTTTTTTCACATTTTGAGGCCCTGGCCCAAATCAACAAAGGCCAGGCCTCTTTCTGAAATCCATCCTTTTACATCCTTTTACTTCCCCAACAGAAACACCGCTCCATCTGCTCCATCTCCGCGCTTTCCGCACGACATCGGCGCCAGGCGGCTGCGAGCATTATCGCCCAACTAGGGGAGGAGCTCGGGAAGGCCGCGGGAACGGTCGTCAGGCAGTTCCGACCGAGTCATCGGTTAAGGCCAGGAGCCCCTAGTAGCTTCTTGCTCCTAGTAGTAAGGATAGTAAGGCACTTGTTTCTAATAGCTTCTTGTTACTACTAGTAAGGCACTTGTTACTAGTAGCGATGCACTTGTTACTAGTCTTTAAAGCCCCTTTGTTTCGTGGTTTGCAACCACCGCAGCTTGGCGTTCTCTGCATCTTTCGATCCTCGCAAGACTTGGCGTTCGAGAAACGGTTCGTGGTCGAAGAGCCGAGGGCCGAGGGGCGCTTCGGTGTTGGACGCGTTGGTTCGATTCGTTGGGACCCGGTTCTGAACCGCGGCCTGCGGCTGGGTGACCACCGGCCTTCGGCCTCCGGAGTCCGATGTCCTTTTCATGCAAATGGACAGCGCACGCACAAGGCAATCTTCATGCATGTGTGGCAGGTGTCACGCAAGCTAAGAAGCACTACCAATGCCAACTCACTCCTAGACAAGAGGCTTACGCTTTAATGACTAGGGACTAGGGCTCACAAGCATTGGCAGCTCAGCAAGCATGTGGTTCCATTTGCTTCCCTTTCAGCGATTTCAAGCACTTTTAAACTCTTTCCAAAGTCTTTTTCGTCTTCCCTCATGGTTAGTTGGTCACCAGCGGTTTCTCACACACAAGGTTAGAGCTCAGCTCATGAGCTTCGAAGTAGTCAAGCAGTCATCCTTACAAGCCTGCAAGGCTGCATCCAGTTTGTTTAAAATTAAACTGCAAGTCGTGTCGCGGTGCAAGTCGTGTCGCTTGCAGTCAGGAAAGACCGGCAGTATTGGGCGGGGGAATGCAAGGGCATCTCGCAGGTAGGATTGCTAAAACCGCTATCTTTCCTGGTAGCATCAGCTGAGGTCTAGCACATTTTGGCATAATCGGTTAACGAGCTTCGTTCCAATGTCTATTTGAAGCATGCTTGATCTGCTCTCTTTGAAAAAAGAGATATCTAACCACTTCACCAGATCGTTCCAATCAGTTCACCTTGAGCCCTGTCTTGTACGTGGTTTTCCGGCTATATAATCATCCCCTCAAACGAGTGATGTGGAAAGGGGGCCGAGGCTTCCATTCAACGGATCTGAGTTGTCCGAAAGCCTTTGATGCTTTCGTCCGAACTGTGAAGAATGATAGAGGACTCGGCGGATACATTCGTGTTTGAGTTTCAGCCTAGCTCCACCGCTTTGAGCATCAGTTCTCCCTCTACACTGGTTGCTACTGCCCTTGATGGTGACCCACTGGTGCCTGGCGCTGTGAGCAACTAGGTCTCTGCCCGTGTTGCCTGTCTCTCCAAACGGAAAGCCAAGCCTCTCAGGTCAGACAATGCAAAAGAGACACAGTTCGATGACACAGTTGTTCATGCTTTGGATAGGCTGCGCCAGGCTGTTCTCGATCTTGATTCGAGAGTGCCATAGGAGGTCTGAACGACAACTGTGCTGGGAAGTTTGACCACTCAAACATCCTCAAACCTTTGCTGCGTGATTTGTTTCTTCAAGTTGGTCGATACTCCCTCAGTGTGTTTGGTTGTCAATCCTTGGCAAGTCTACGGGCGCTGGTGCAAGGACGATGGTTGGTGCAAGGACGATGTGGGCGCCATAGCGAGTTATGCTGCTGTGCTTCCAGCCTTCTTTGGTTCACCATGAGCCCCTGGGAGGAAGGGTTCTTACCCCACAGCACACTCGCGCTGCTTTTGTGCCCAAACACTGCCGCCTGAGCAGTTTTGCCCTATCTCAGTGATGCCTCTCCTTGTTCAAAAGCTTGGCTACGCAGTGTGTGGGTTCGCATCATTTTCCGAAGGAGTACCATCTGATAGGGTTGATTTGGGCAACAGTGGTTCTTTGCCTCACCCACGGATCTGGTGTGAAGTGCTTGGCGCCTTGGTGGGTTCACCGTCTTCGGAGGCTGTCTTGGCAATGGAACAGAAGCTTTTTGCACACTATACGGAGTATTTCTCTCGTATGTGAGAGGGCACGCACACAGTTTGCAGATGTTTGCGCTCTCTTTTGTTTGGCGCATAGCTGGAGCTCAAACCCACTCTGTGGAAACAAGTTCGGTTGATTGCTTTGAGAAATCAATATTGTACCCAGCGTAAAGAGCGTTTCAGCGTAACCAGTGTAAACAGCATAAACAGCGTATATATCCAGCGTAAACAGCGTAATCAGCGCAACCAGCGCAGCCATCCACCGCCAGCATATACCAGCTTACCAGCGCATAATCGTTCGCGGACACGCTTTGCCATGTCGCTCATATTTTGCTTCTTGCAAGCACTGCAAGTTGTCCCTCTGGCCGTGATAGTATTGGATGGTGGAGGGTCTTCTAAACCTTGGATGGCACCGGCCCAATTCGATGGCTTCAGGGTTTTCAGGGTGTTTGCCTTGACCTGACTGAAAGGATGGAAACATATCCAGCATGACCTGCGTCAATCTTGGCACTTGAGTGTGTGATTGAATTTCAAGAGGCTACTTGGGAAAGCGTGGCCTTGAGCGTGTGGCACTTGTGCAGCGTTGGATGCGAAGAGATGGCCCTCCGTTGCCTTGGCTATTCAGGCCATGATAAGCTTTAATGTAAAAACCAGAAAGCTTTTATTCACCATGAAACAACAAACGATCCTTTCGGTGCAAGAAGTGCGGATGGTGTAATCCGTTTTGGAACGATGCATAGACGTGTGGCTTGGGCATTGACCCTCCGTCTGACGTTTACTTTCCTTTGTGTGATGCTTTATCAGGTGCTTTGCGGGAGCTCACTTAGGTGTTTGTGTGCCCCTTCGGTGTCCTCCTTGCCGTTTCCTTCTACATGAAGTTTTGGTGGTCTCAGTCTTTGCCTTCATGGATGCAACGACTCAAATAAATTCAATCTCACGATACATTGGTGGGGTAGACGTAATCGGGTCGTACCTAGAGCCGGGACATTAGCCCTGCTTTGATAGGACATGTCACACATATTTTTGGGTGGTTGGTGACCCATCTAGTACATATAATTGTGTGGATCAGCGGGTTTTGAGGCTCGACCAATTTTCGCTGCACGAGAATCAAACAATTGGGGATAGCAGAGGAGAGCCATGGTTTTCATGTGTTTCAGGATCTTTGTTTCGCAGGTGTTTGTTGGAAGCCTCCCAGGGACCCCTGAAAATGACAGAAGTCGTGGAATTTCAGGCCAGCTTGGCCGGCTTGGCCCAAAGGCATCAAGAAATGGTGTCACATGTATCACCTCCGAAGGCTCAAAACTGAAGCAACCCAAGGATTCAGCAAAACCTCCTTGACATGGCAAGAAGAGTCCATGAGGGGATTTTTTGTTGTTTCTATTAAGGTGGCGTGAGAAAGAAACTGTGGTCGGGCAAGCTAAAGCGTGAGACCAAACATGAGAACCTTATATGACATAGGGCTTTCATCAATATGAGAAATTCAGTTGTTGTTCAGGTCAATGCCCAGACTAAGACTAGAGGCTCTTCAGAGGACCGGATTGGCCAAGAACTCTTCCAAAGTGCCGTCAGGTAGGAGCAACCCTGTCCCTGGGAGTCTAGTCGACGATATTTTTTGAATGGCCTGACTAGGTGATCTGAAAAGAACTTTATTATCTATTTCGGCGAGTCAAAATAGAGTCTTCTTTGGACTTCCAGGGTTCTTGTTTCCTTGAAGCAATTACCACGAATTTCCGTGCCAGGCCGAGGCACGTGAACGCGAAAAGCACCCTTGGTACGCCAACGGGAAGGCTGGGGTGGATTTTCTCGACTCAATGGGTGACCATAATTTACATAGACTCTTGATTAATTAATAGACCGTCCGAAACCTGAAGAGGTTTTACAATCCAAATGGGGCGTTTTACTATACAGTATTTAAAATTAGTTAATTAGAATGATGTTCTGTTTTGGTTGCTGACATTATGGTGTTTTCTTATATGGCACGGTCAAAACAGAATCGACTAAACCCACCAAAAATGAACAGAATCGACTATATACTAATGTCAACCTACCAAGTTTGCATCGTGCGATTGCTCGCAGGCCACTGGGGAGAGCTCACTAATTATGTCTCAACCGTACGTGTGAACGTGGTCCCTGACTGGGGAGAAGCATCCGAACGCCAACAGAACTACGTTTTAAATGCTTCTTGGCACCCCGCTGCAAACTCAAAGAAGCCACACACCTTTCTGAACGCTTCAGCAGTCATTGAAAAACATTTCAGGAGCACCCCATGGCCATCTATGGTGCGTGGTCCACCTACCAGGGTTTCCAGGCTTTGACCCACTGCCATATTGGTGCTTCTTCTTGATTTAGCAAGTTTTGATTTATGTTGCTTCAATTGATGTTTTGATGACTTGATGTCCGACACATTTCTTCCAAGCATTGTTCCAACGCTTTGCGGTTAGATTTTCGGGAACCGGAAGGCCCCCCGATGGGCAATGCGTACTGCGGGACTCTTCGCAAACTATTTATATATATATATATATAGACCTTTCTTCGGTTTATGTTTTCTTTGTTTCTGATAGCATTGGCCTCCAACCTAATAGCGATGGCCTCCAACCTAATAGCGATGGCCTCCAAATTCTTCGGAGTGTAGTGTAGGACACTTCTAGCACTGTCCACTTCGGGAGGCATTGACCAAACATCCAGACTACGACTGAGCCCATGGTCGTAGTCTTGTTTGATAGGGGAAATCCGTTACGAGCCCGGCCACAAGAATCTGGCCTCGGCCAGCTGAGCCAAGTCATCCTTCGCCTTTTGAGATCAATTATTTGAGGCCCTTGTTTTCCAGCAAACCAAGGCAAGAGCCAGGTAGCCTGGCCGGAATTGTTGCTGGGGGTATGTGAGCAACAGAGCAGGTGTGTATGTTTCAAAAGATCCCCAAACAATGGCTTGACCTAGTGATGGCAGTTCCCTTGTTGGAGCACCCGTATGCTTTCCAAATGATTCTTGATATTGGACCATGCTTCCGGCTCCATCCACATTCAAGGCAACACCCTGGGTTCCATCCACATTCGCACTGCGCTCGGTCCCACGCGCGTTTGACGAGACCCAGCTCGACAGCACCAGGCTTTGACAGATTTTAAACCCTCAGAGCTGAAGGGTGCTGCGGAGGCAAGTGCTTGTTTTTGGTATATAACTGGGTAACATGCTTGATTTTGATATAGGGATCGGTGATTCAACCTGGAGCCTGACCGGTCCACCATGCAGCGAGCTCGACCTGAATGAGGTAGGTCAACCAAAGTATCCTGGTGCCATGACCCACAGCCATATGGCTGTTGCCACCTCGGATGGATCACATGTCTCAAACCTGGTCTCCGAGTTTCAGCATCTTCTCTTTGGAGCTGATTTTGAGGATTTTGGGGGTGGATTGTTCATGATCTCTTGGAAGGGACCATCAAGAACCGCATGCACACTGATACCCGAACAGTGGAACACCTGAGATTGGCACCAAACGGAAGTGTCCCCGTGAGAGCCTGCACCAAACGGAAGCATCCCCGTGAGAATAACCCTTGAAGAATCATGAAGAATCAAGGGTCCTGGGTACGAACCGCTAGCATTTTGTAAAGGCTCTACCTGGAATTAGGGATACTTTGCGGTAACATTGTCTGGGGGACTAGATTTTGTAAAGAACAGGAGGTGACCACCATTTCATGCTGGGTTCCTTGAATTTGTGCACTGTTGAAGGGGGGGCGATTTGCACTTTGGCATCTGGGTTATTTGATGCCTCGATAACGTAAAGATGTTGTATTTCTCATGCTTGCCTTCCTTTTTTGTTGACGGCTTTGATTTTGTATTGGCAGAGTGTTTTGGCCTGTGACTTTCTTTGTCGATGTTGATCTTGAGTGCTTGATTTTGTAATGAAATCAGACTTTATTTAAAAAAGACATCCTGAGGCCTTTGAATTTGTGATGCTGTTTCTATATGTGTATGCCCGGGGTCTTGCTGCTAAGAAGATTTCTTTCTAGAATCAAACAACGGTTGCTTTGGTCTGTGCACAAGGAACTACCGTGCACATCCGTGTACCGTTTGGCGTTTCGCTTGATCAACGGTCATCCCTCGATTCAGGGCGCGACGCCACCCTTTGGCCGAGCGAGCACTCCACAAACAGAGAAGAATAGGTAGAGGTTGCAAATGAAAGAACCTGGGTTGTGGCAAGCCTTTGGAACCTAGAGGCCTTTCCAACACAGCCTTTTGATCAATTGGGTCTCCCAAATAGGCCCAACATGGCCCAACATGTTGTGTTTGTATTTTTTGGGGATTGTTGGATTGATCCAGTTTCCAATCTGTGGTTCGTATGACAAAAGGCAAAAGGTCCCACAAACAATTGATGCATGATTCGTCTTGCCCAGCCACCAGATGAAGATCCCATTTATTGAATTGAAAGAAGGGGATCGTGCAGGGAAGCTCAGCTCCGTGCCATGCCCTTTTCAGGCTTCCCATCCCGAGCCGGGTTTCAACCGTGGATCAGAGGCTCTTGACCTCAAGCACATCAGATCGGAGTTTTTCACATGCCAGGTAGATAAACCTCTTGATTTTTGAGGAGACATATCATGTATGTTGTTTCCATGTATGCATATACAATCATATACATATATGCACCGGACGGCTGGCCGTCCACAGCCTACCAGAGTTGATGGACCATCGCTTGGTCGATATCTTTCATAGGCAACTGTAGGGTGTATCCCATTACCAGCAACAGTCGGCATCCAATATTACCGGTATGGAATTTTCCCGGTCGGCAAGTGCAAGTCTGGACATGCACCCATCGCCGAGTGAAAGCACCAGACCGAGGTTGATCTTACGCCTATCCAGGCGGGAGAAACTGCAGAAAAAGCAGCAGCATTGCTTGCTTGCTTTTCTCGGGGGATGCTGGAGATGTCTCCGGGAGCTCTTTTTCTTGCAAAGGAACACATCTCCATTCGTTTTGGAACTGGTGTTGATCCTGGTCTGTTTGTGGATTTAGAATCGACTCACATGTCAAGAAGGTGTTGACATAGATCACAAAGGGCTGTTGCCTAGATCTCTTCAACAGGTGCATAGAACAGCTGGAGAAATTGAGGTATATTTTTCTATATATGTATGTAATATACATATTCGCGTGCCTGTAGCATCTATGTCTTGAATGTGCCATCCATCCTCCCGGCCCACCCTCCCCGTTTCTGTTTCTTGTTCTTGTTCTTATTCTCTTGCTTCCTTCGTTCGGGCGCCCACGAGCGCCACAGGGCAGCGGTTGGGCCTGGGTGGCTCTGCCAAGCAATCAGGGTTGGGCCCGGCCGCCCGGTGCGCCCCAATGAAGACCGTTCTGGGATGGTGGGCCATGGTGGGCCCTGCTCGCGGGTCCACCACGAATTGGGGTTCCAATTCGTTTTCCATGGCTGCCCAATGGACAAGGTTTTGAGGATCAGATGGCGTTTTGAGGGTGATCGGAGCGATACCTCCCCAGACCGAGTTAATCATGTTGATCTGGTCTCGGGTTGTCCGACGTGACAACCGCTGCGCACTCGTTCCGAAGCGGACAAGCCAAGTTCCTGAAGTCGTGTGTTTTTCTGGATTCAGCAAACCTTGTATGTTTAGAATTCAATTTGTTGCTCGGAGCTGACAGTGCAAAACAGTTAATTAGTAGACAGGTGCCGCGGATCATTTCATTGATGGCCACAACCAATGTAGAAAGTTGCTGATATGGACGAACATTTTGGGAGATGAAGAACACTGCCCTATCAACAGGAATTCTTCAACAGTCGGGTGAACAATGGTGAACACGACCCAAAAACCAAATGGCACAAGTTCTTCACTCTGATGAGCCTTGCTGTTTTAAGGTTTGGGGGTTTGTCCAAGTATCATGGTACCACAATGTGGAATCGACAAGGCATATGAATTGGACTTGCCAGGCCCGTCGGCGAAAATCCAAGTGGTTGAATGGAGTTGTTGAACTGTCTTCTGTCTGGCTTTTCATAGTGAGGAACCCCCACGGGGTCCTGCTGGCCGAATTTGGGTGCCAAACACTTTCTCCGAGTCTTTCAGCGTCTCAGCCTCTTGGGGAGGGAGATTTCGAGACAGCAAGTGACGAGAAGTCGATGATGGGCAGGTCTTGAACTGAGAACTGGTTTGTTCCCTGAAGCCGACCCAAGAACAGTAGATCACCTGCAGGCAACCCTTTCGATCATTTTGTGGTCACTCAAATCCAAGTGGGTTCACCTTTCATTTTCCAGGGAAACTGAGGTGGTCAGGAAGCATGCAGAAGTTCCAGTGTGGAACTGTTCTCAGGGCTCGTCATCCGAAGACCAGGATGGGTTTTGGATCCGTAGTTCGGATGGTTCTGACGAAGTGCCAAGCATCGTCCTGCAAGATCCACATATTGATTAATTACACTACATGTTACATATATATTACAGTATAATCTGAAATAATCATGGAAGTGGATGGCACCACCTGTTTGTAGAGGGCATTGGTCATCCAAGGGACCATACCATCCACTTCCATGATTCTTTCAGGAAGTGTACGTGTTCTGACTGGGTCTCACTCATTGAAGAGTTAGCAGTAAGATCGTCGGTGTCATTCACTGGGAATGGGAATCAAATGAAGCACCACCTTGGGTGTTAATGTGGTGGGCCTGTTGATGTTGATAGGACTGCAGTGGCTGACTGACCAACGGACTTTAAAGTGCTTGCTGGGGGCTGGGGGTGCCAGTAAAGAAAAATCAAGGACAATTTCGAAACACAATCTGAGACTCTTCAGGAGACAGTGTGGTGAAGCATCAACTTTCCGAAATTGGATCCATGTTCATCAACCAGTAATAAGATTGCGGGTGCCGGAGCAGACCAAGATAAAAGAGGAAACAGGCTTCCTCCAGGCAACTTGTGCTTGATGTGGGCCTGGAAGACGTCCTTCACCACCCAACCCTCACAAGAAAAGCTGCCAACGGTGGGAGAATGAGTAGTTAAATGCCTTCCATGGTTCATGATTCAGATATTTTCTACGATCATTGACGATCATCTATGATCATCTCCCCTCCTATCCAACCTCTACGTCCACCCCACCCCACTGACAAGGCACCTGCCAGTGCCGTGGTGGAAGTGGCGATGGCGACCCAGGCGTCGATGATGCTCCGTCGCACGACGTCGGGAGTCACCACCAACTAGCAGTGGCCTCCAACCTAATAGCCATGCATGGCCTCCAACCGACTAGCGATGGCCTCCAACCTAATAGCCATGGCCTCCAACCCACTAGCAGTGGCC
>CAXAMN010007925.1:151667-185605 GCA_963970005.1 Durusdinium trenchii | reverse complement strand
CACTAGCGATGGCCTCCAACCTACTAGCGATGGCCTCCAACCTAATAGAAATTGCCTCCAACCTACTAGCGATGGTCTCTAACCTACGTGCGCACACTTCGCCGCAAAATAGACGGTTTCTCGGTGCAAAGCCGGACCCCTCCTGTTGAAGGACAAAGGCACCGGGGGAATTGTGGGCCTGTCACTGGATCTGAAAAGAACCCCCCTGTTTCCGAATTGCCTCTGATGTATTCCAGCTCAGTTTAAAGTCTAGACCTATGGTTTAAACAGGCCTATGGTTCAAATCTTTCAAGCCAGGGCCTTACCCCACGCTGCAAATCACAGTTCTTACGAGAACTGGAATCTTCCGGTGATCCTTGGAGCTGCACTCGCACCGGCCTGTCAAGCCTTTGGCGCACCAAGCCCTTGCCCGAAAATGGTGTTTCCAAGAACCATAAACCCTAAACAGCAGAAAACGGATTCCACCGCAGATTCGGGTGTTTCCACTTTGACCGTGCTTTTTCGTGGGATTCTCTCTCAATCCCAAATTTAGAGTCGGCGCTCCAGCAGTTGCCGCCGGTTCATCCGTCAGGACTACGCTGCGGAGGCACCTGGGGGAGCGGCATAATGTAGACTGTTGGATAGCTAACAAACCCTCATATGAAGTTGTAAAACCATTGTAAAGTGGAAAATAGGCTCCTTGGAATCTTGGAAGACCATGTAATTTTTGTCTCTACAAGCAGGTGGTACCATCCACTTCCATCTTAATGACTCAGAGACGGTAGCTGGCTGTGTAGTCTTGTTCTTTTTTGTTTACCCAAACACCGGGCGGGTCACCACTTGCGTGGGAAATCCTGAATCCCCAAGCTTGAAACGATGAGCGATGCGCGGTGAACGACAGGAGTTGGTTTCGGGGCAGTGGTTCTGATCGCGAGAGCTTCAACCCCCGTTCCCAACAGTTTGGCGCAGATGGACTCAGAGTCTATGTCGTCGACGACACCGGGGCATAAGTCTTGGCACTCTCCGGTATGCTTTGGTGAACTGATCTGGTCATTGCCCCGCCAAAAGCAGCCGAAGAATGGGGACAGACGGTCTGACCCTTGACGATGCTTTTGGACCTTCGAGCAAAATGTATCAAGATCCCACAGCTTCTGAGATGATGTACTTCACCTCTTTAAGCAGCCGTCCGAGTCGCAGTCGATTTACACACTCGCCGGCTGTACGGGTCGTGTTTTTCTTTGCGTTCAACGGATTTGACACTGCTAAGAGGAAAACTGGAGGACTCAATGGCCGGAAATCCGAGATCCATTCCCGATCATGCCCCAAGCAATCACGATGAAGCAAGAAGAAAACAGCATATCACAGCATTTTCGACAGTGCTCAGCTCAACGCAATCAAACTCATACCGGACAGGACAGGACATGTTATCCAGACGGGTACCGAATCTCACAGAACTGCTTGTCGTGCCCCTCACCGCCAACCCCTCAAATCGAACGCTTCCTGAATACAGAATAGTTTTAAGATTTCTTGTGTGTGTGTGGCGGTTGCCATAGCGAGGAGAGTTTTGCTTCCCACCAGTGGTTGGCTGGATCTCCATTCCACTGATGCTTCGCATATTTTCACAGCAACATATTTGTACTTGATTTACCTAACGAGTGTATATTGTACATCTAAGACCCTTGCCGGTGTCCCTTTTCGGAAGGCTGGGTTTGTCGTGAATCTCCCAAGATCTTCTCCCACTGGAGACCCTGAGAGCATGGACCGTTGGAACCTGGTGACGAACCGCTGCGAGGAGCCTGAGAGCATGCGGTGTGGCTTGGGTGACGAATTCGAGGTGCTTGGGATTCTTCATTCGATGCTTCAGCTGTCCCAACTAGGAACAACTCTGGGTTTCCCCAGTCACACACAGGATTAACCAACCTCCCTTCCCCATATTATATAATTCTATTGATTAAGCCCAGCTCGAGGCCCCGAATAATAGACTAATTGAACACCATATTTTCCACATTGGCCTCACCCAAATAAAATATTCCTTGGCAAAACCCACCTATTAATCAAGCCCAGCTGCCACAGGAAAGCTGCTCCAGGAAATTGGAATTTATATATATATATATTTATAATTGTTATTTACTTTATTGTGCCAATATGCTAAGTTCTCATGCTCTCATGGTTCTCATCATTGTTCAGAATCCCATCAAACCATCAGCCATCATCAGGTCCAGGCCATTACCTCACCATCCATCATCAGGTCATCACCTTTATTAGGGGGCATCTGGTCTCCAATACCTCCGATCTCAAACCTTGTTGACCTTATTGACTTTGAAGGGGGGGAGGTTGATGAATCCGGTGTGGGCATTAAAGGATCTCAAGCAAACCATATTTCGGGTTTCCCACTGCCTTTTTCCACGTGTTTCGTCTTTAGTCCTCTCCAGTGGATCTTCTGGGCACTTTGGCGGCAGCAGCACCGGCAGCCAACGGAAAACTACAACTCCTGGGAGTTTCGGAGTTGGGTGATCTGGGACCGTTTCCACCCGTTTCCACCGTGTTTCCACCGTGTTTCCACCGTGTTTCCACCGTGTTTCCACCCGTTTTCAGATGAAATTGACGAAGACCGCTGGGCCGTTGGACCCGTTGGGTTCCGCGCTTGCGTCTGAAATGTTCAGCAGCATAGAGGGTCCAAGTCCAGATCCATTGCAGAAGATGTTGAGCACATTGTTGAAAGAGCCTTTTGAAAAACTAGCACCCCTGAGGGATGGCGATTGAGCACCCCTTATAAGCTCTAAGGGACCACTATACAATAGACACCCCCCTCCTGGGATTCCAACAGCAACATGTTGTTTGTCTATGTCTTCGTAATTTTGAGTCTTTAACCAAACAACCAGTGCTTTACTAAGGATTTTAGAAATTTTTAGACTACAAAACTAGGTCAACCTTTCGTTTGATTGTCTTTGAAGGCTAGGGGTATACCGGTTTTGTGTTCGATCCATATTTCTATCGTTTCGCCTTCACCATGAAAACCAGCCAGTGCTTGGAGGTTTGAGGACCCAAGGGACTAACCCTTCCTTGGAGTCCAGTCGACGATTTTTGAAATGGTCAGACTAGGTCACTTGAAAAAGGAGTCTACTTTATTTTCAGTGGTACTGCATAGAAACTTTGGTTCAGAGCCAGCCAGTTTGAAGGATTTGCCTGAACTTTACCAGATGAGTGACATGACGGTGTATGTTTGCAAGAACTCCGGGTGACACTGAGAACATGGGCGGATCCAAACCCGGAGCTCACTTCACCCTGGTAGAACCTCATTTGACCTCCGTAGTAGTCCTGTAGTGGTCAACCAGGGTCCCCCAAATACCCGCAGCCGGATTTTCCAGTTTGTGGACGCCATTGAAAATCCTAGCAGGACTCGTGCCAGCAGCACTCCGGACTCCTGTCATCACTGGTTGGAGACTCCCAAGGCGTCCCAAGGCACTTGGGCCTTCTTCCAGGGCCGTTCAGACCGCCGGCAGCCGAGCTGAGTTCGGCCACGGGCGCAGGTGATTCTTCGACATTACAGTGGCTGGACGCTCTGCCGACGACCCAAGCAAGGCGTCAACTCTATTTTGTTTGAAGTACTTGTCTTGGCGGTCCTGCATCGTTTTCCATGTGTTCGCATCGTATGGGGCATTTGGGGAGCTCTGACAGGTCGGAGCGCCTTCAGGGAGACCCACCCATCCAAACCTGGTTTTGCCTGGGCTTATTATTGCTATCTATTGTTTTCCCTATGGACTGGCAAACATTTTTTGTGTTTGAATCTTTTGCCCTGGCTTCCACAGCAAATCCAAGCACGGCATGGAAGAGTTAAGACATTCGCCTACCTTTCTCCCAGGAACATATATATATATAATATATATTGTCAGATTTCAGCTTGAAATCGTGCTGTGTTTCATTTTGCTGTGCATGTGCATTTCGCTTTCTCAAGAAGGGAGGGTCGAAGCTTCGCTAGATCTTGAGCCTTAGCCTACGCCATAGAAAAGAGAGCGTTGTTTGTGCTGCAACGTGGTCTGGCAACCTCGTGCGTGCTGGATCGTTCGTAGTTGGTGGCGCGGAGCTGTTCGATTGCACCTCATGGCTGCTACAGGAGCTTCAGGATCCACCTCCACCTCGTATGCTGGAAAAGCCCATGAAAATGTCCCTGAGTTCAACGGCCGAGCTTCGGACTACAAGGAGTACCGGAAGCGTCTCTTGCTCTACAGTCGCAAGATGACCCTGGCGGGTCGTGAAAAGGAGACAAGCTTCAACGTGCTTTGCACTTTGAAGGGCCGTGCATGGGACGCCGTTGAGGACATCCCCATGGAAGAACTTGAAGGTTCCACTGGAATGCAGAAAGTGCTGGAGCGATTGGATAAGGTCTTCAAGTATGACAGCATCACCGAGCTCCCCAGTGACTTTGAGAATTTCTTTTGTTCCCTGCAGCGACGCAAAGGAGCAACATTGCAAGAGTACTCAGCCGAGTTTGAACGTGCTTTGAGGAAGCTGGAAGGCCACAGCGTGACTCTCCCCGAGAAGGTTGTTGGCTGGTACTACTTGCGCCGTGCAGGCCTCAGTCAAGCTCAAAGGCAGCTCATCATGTCGAGCATTGGTTCAGAGACCCTGTCATTGGAGACAGTCCGCAAGTCGATGAACTTTGTGATCGGCCAGGACAGTGTCCCTGAATCTGAAGGCTACAAGTCCTCTGGTCGATGGGGTGCCAAGTCCTCATCCTATAAGGACACCATCTACTACGACTCGGACGTCGACCTGGAGCAGATCTATGAAGAACAAGATTACGACCCTGCATACTGGGCCGAAGGTGCCGAAGGTTTTGATGGTGCCACTCTGTCAGAAGAGGAGCTTGATGATGAGCTTGTTCTCTTGGCCAGCGATGACATGGCCGCTGAATATGATGATGTTATGGCTGGCTACACTGAAGCCAGGCAGAAGTTGAACCAAATGCGCATGTCTCGCGGCTACTACCCCGTTGTTGCCATGGTTCCTGACCAAGGTGGTTCCACCTACAAGAGCTTCATGACCTCCAAAGGCAACTCCAAGGGCAAGGGCAAGAGCAAATCCAAGGGGAAGAAGGGCTCTGGCAATGTGGTTGGCTCCAAGCAGGCTCCTAAGCCTCCATCCGCGAAAGCTCGCGGACGCGCCGTCATGGGCGCTGAAAGATGTCTTCGCTGTGGTCAAGCTGGACATCGTGCAAAGAATTGCCCAGCCGCTGGCGCTGGCAAGCGCAAGGCAGAATCCTCTGCCGACGCTGATGTCAACATGGTTGAGAACCTCGAGATCGAGGAAGTGCAGTTGACACTTGAGGCTGATGAGCGAGAAGTCCACGATGTTGCAATGATGGACTGTGGTGCTGGCAGTGTCTTGACCAGTGAACAGAGGCTCAAAGACTACCTCAAGGTCTTGGAAACTGCAGGCTTCAACGTCGCAGACATTCCTGTCTTTCGCTGCAAGAAGGGGTTCCGATTTGGCAACGGTGAACAAAACATCACCACCCTATGTGTTTTGGTTCCCACTTTCATGGAGGGCAAGCGACGTGATGTGTTGATGTACATCATCCCAGGGAATGCACCCTTTCTGTTTGGAAGGCCATTGCTTGAAGCCCTGGACATCTCGATCAACTACGCTGCCGGTCGCATCAAGTGGGGCAAGAAGGCCTGGAAGAAATGCCTTCGCGGAACGAAGGGTGAGTTTGTGTGCCACATGGCTGCTGATGTCACCAAGTTGTTGAAGAAGGAGCCAAACAATGTTCTCCTCCCTGATGATTTTGAGCAACACGTCCATCCTGAGATCCTCGACATTGGTGTCTTTTATGATGGCAAGTCAGTTTCAATGCTGAATGTCTCTGAGGATTCAGTCCACAGTGTGTTGGAGGAGAAGAATGTGACCAGTTTCACAGCTGCAAAGTCCATTTTGGCATTGCAGCCAGCTGCTGCGTGTGAGAAGAGTGCAAGTCCTTCTGTCGAGTCAGAGGTCACACCAGCTCAGAATTCAGAGAATTTGGAATTTTGTCGACACAGCGAAGATGACTCCGATGATGATGTGGTCATCACTGAGGTGCATACCTTAGATCCAGGTCCCGACCATGCTGATGATGATCGTGATGAACGTCAGCGTTTGCCTGGTGGCAAGCTCTCAGCTCTCCTCCATGACACTCAGAGGAGGCTCAAGGAGTGTGATGATGTTTTGCGAGCATGTCCCATCCAGCACTATGACAAGAAGTTCCGATTGTGGGAAGTGTTTGCTGGTGAAGGCAGAGTCACTGCCACGGCCAATCGGCGCAAGAACCTCAGTGCCGAGCGCTTCTCCCTGGCCGATGATTGGGACTTCACTCGAGCCTCGCATCGCACAGCTTTCTTGAGGAGACTTCGTGATGAAGAACCTGATGTTGTTCTGCTGTCTCCCATGTGCAAGCTATGGAGTATGCTTCAAGAGCTCACGGTCGCCAAAGATCCGAGCTATGCTGCACGCCTACAGGAGGCACGTGACTGGGATCATCAGAACATCCTCATGTTTTGTGCGATTGTCTTTGAGGAGCAGCGGCGTCATAGCCGCCTTGCTTTGCTGGAGCATCCGAAGAAGAGCCGTGCCTGGCAGACCCAAGCCTTTCAGCAGATGCTTGGTTTTGATGCTGAAGTTGATCAGTGCATGTTCGGTCTCAAGTTGCCCAATGAGCTCAACTGCATGCTGCCTGTTCAGAAGTCCACAACCTTTCGAGTTACCAGTCAGCTATGTGCTGAGAAGCTGACACGTGTTTGTGATGGTTCTCATGAGCACACTCATCTTGAGGGCAGTGTTCCTGGTGTTGGACTTCGCTCATGGCTTGCTGAAAGTTATCCACAAGCCTTGGCAACTCATCTTGTCAACTGCATCCTGAAGGAACTTGAGTCCACTGAGAATGTCTTTGCTGTGACTGATGCACAAGAAGATATTGCTGCCTACATGCGTGAACGCAAGCGGCAACGACCTGATGAACCACAACCACCTGCATCAGCGACTGAAGATGCACCAGTGCCTGTTGTGCCCTCAGTCAACATCCAGGACATGGACTCAGAAGACTTCCAAAGCCTTGATCCTGTCCGCAGAAACAAGATCCTGCGTGCACAAGTCGGCCCAAGGTCAGTGGAGTATGTGCAACGTCTGCACAAGAACTTGGGGCATCCAGGATGGGAGATTCTCCATCGCATGCTTCGTGAAGTACAAGCCACTGACAATGTGCTCAAGGCCGCCAAGTACTACACCTGTCCTCTTTGCTATGCCAGGAAACCACCGAAGCAGACTCCACCTGCCTCAGGACTCAAGTGCACAGAGTTCAACCAGCGAATCCTTGTCGACTCGCATTGGATCTCCTGTGACGAGAGCATGGTGAAGCAAAGGGAGCCTGCCCCTGGCACACCGGCAGCACGCCGGAAAGCAAAGGACATCAAGGAGAAGCGGCCTACGGGACGACAGTGCGTCCTCACCATCGTGGATCACGCCACGAGGTATGTTGCCATTCGCCTCTTGAAGAGCGAAAAGGCTGAAGAGTTCACAAAAGGACTTGAGCGAAGTTGGATCAAGCACTTTGGCCAACCTCAGATCCTTCGCATCGATGAGGCCAAGGGATGGAGCAGCACTCATGTTCGAGAATGGGCAACGCAGAGAGGAATCTCCTTGGAAGTCCAGCCCGCTGAAAACCACAGCTGGCTCGGTGTTGTTGAACGAAAACATCAAGTTGTTCGTCGTGCCCTGGAGCTCTACATGGATCAGTGTGAAAGCCATTCCAAAGAAGCTTTGAAGGAAGCTGTTCGTTATGTTCCTCACAGCATCAACCAGTTGTCCTTCCACCGTGGCTTCACTCCACAGCAGTGGGTACTTGGGAAGTCCATGACCTACGTCCATGGCCTGTCTGGAGAGATTTTCAATCCAGCTCAAGAAGCCATTGATGAACAAGGTGCTTTTGCTCAGGTTCAGCTCAAAAGGAAGAATGCTGCTGTTGCCTTTCTGGCAGCTGATTCCGACGCCAAACTCCGAAGAGCCTTCACTCAGAAGTTTGCCGAGATGCAAGAAGATTTGGTTCTTGGGCAACGTGTTTGGTACTGGCGAAAGAACCTTCGCAAGCTGCACAAATCTGGTTGGCGAGGGCCAGCTCGCATTGTGGCCATTGAGGAGCAGCCCAACGTGAATGTCTACTGGCTTTGTCACGGCACATCCCTCATTAGATGTGGTGCTCGCCAAGTCCGCCCTATGGTCGAAGATACTGGCATGCCCGTGACAAGTGATCCAAAGGCAGCTCTCAAGGATCTTCAAGATCTCAAGGCCCGAAGTACCACTCAGTTCCGTGACGAGTCAAGATGAAGAGATTGATGAACTCCAAGGAGAATTTGAAGCTGAGTATGAGCCCACAGATCCTGGCGATCACCTTCCAGAAGATCGCTCTGATGAAGATGAAAAGTCACCCGATGATGATGATGCCAAAGAGCCACTTCCTGGCGTCGTGAGCGTCTTTTTGCCACGACTTGCTCATGAGGATCGTGAAAGAACTCCAAGGCGACATGAGCCGTCAACAGCACCTCCCTCAGAGCATGACATGGATGAGCCTCCATCCAGTCCCAAAAGGAAGATGGCCGAGGCAGCTGAAGCAGAACCTCGTGGAAAGGTTGCTCGATCCTCTCCATTGAGGCCAAGTCAGGGCGTTGCACTGCATCCAATTGCTGAAGAGACTGCACCAATGGATGCAGCATCTGTTCCTCTGCCAACAGATGACGATGATTTGGTCATCGAAGATGTCTTCTTCACTGAATTGCCAGCTGACGCCCCAGAAGGCTGGCGAGTGGTGGACGGATGTTTGGAACTTGATGATGTTCTCATGGCCGCCATCCGAAAAGGTGAAGTCAATGAACGCAAGCTGTCTCCAGAAGACCGCATCAAGTTCGTTGATGGCAAAAGAAAAGAATTGGATCAGTATTTTGGCAATGCAGTTTGGAAGTTCGCTACCACCGATGAAATTGAGACCGCCATCAAGGACAAAAGGATCATCACAGCTCGCTGGGTCCTCACTTGGAAGAAGATTGACTCAGATGATGGCGTGGTCAGGTGGAAAGCGAAGGCCCGCTTGGTCCTGAGAGGGTTTCAAGACCCTGACATCTTGTTGATGAAGACGGCAGCCCCTACTGCTGGCAGAACTGCACGGACCTTTCTCTTGATGTGCACAGTGTGGTGCAACTGGTCCCTATATTGTGCTGATGTTCAGGCCGCATTTCTTTCTGGCAAAAGTTTTGATCGTTTGCTGGTTGTTCGACTGCCGATGGATTGCCTTCCTCTCATCGATGGAGCCACTCAAAAGGTGTACAACAAACACCTATACATGAAGATGTGCAAAAGTGCATACGGCCTTTGCGATGCACCTCTGCTCTGGTATGAGGAGGCCTCATCAAGACTCCTTCGGAGAAATTGGAAGAAGCATCCCCTCGACAATTGTTGCTTCATGCTGCAAGGCGAGAACAAGGGTGACAAGCCAGGTCCCTTGGTTGGCTTAATCATCGTGCACGTCGATGATTTTCTCCTGACGGGCAGTCCCTCTGACCCGATCTTCAAGCAGGCAATGAGCCACCTTCAAGAGGATTTCTCCTTTGGCAAGTGGGATCAGTTGACGACTGGTCAACCACTGAAGTACTGCGGTGGAGTCATCAAGATGACCTCAAACACCGACATTGAAGTCTCCTATGAGGAGTACATCAAGAAGATCTGCCCAATGACGATTGCCAAAGGGCGCAAGGACACCGACCAGGTGTCACCAGCTGAAGTCTCAGCTGCTCGTGGCTTGATTGGCGCACTTCAATGGCCGGCAACTCAAGGTGTTCCAAGCCTTTGCGCTTCCATGAGCCTGCAAGCTGGAGAAGCCCCCAAGGGCACTGTTCATGATTTGAAAGAGCTCAACAAGAGCCTCAGATTTGCCAAAGCAAATGCAAATGTCAACCTCAAGTTCATGGCCCGTCCAGAGCACCACTCAAAGAAGAAGCAAGAGGCCAGTCTTGAAGACATATGTTTGGTTTGCTATGCTGATGCCGCCTTTTGTGCTCGTAACGACAAGTCGTCTCAAGGTGGCTACATCATTCTGGCATGTGAGAAGGGTGTGCTTCAAGGGGAGAAAAGAAGTTCTTCAATTTTGTCCTGGCGCAGCTTCAAGGTGCCCAGAGTATGTCGAAGCTCATTGGCAGCAGAATGTCAGGCCTGTGCAACGGCCTTGGAAGAATTGCTGCTGACGAAGACCTTTTTGGAGCTGCTCAAACACCCAGAGAAAAGCCTCAAGGAGATCAAAGATGATCTACATGGTGCTTGTGCCATGGTCACGGACTGCAAAGCCCTTTACGATGTGGTGCACAGAGAGACCGTGCAACAAGCCACCGACAAGCGAGTGGCCATTGAGGGCTTGGTGATCAAAGATCTCCTGGCAGACATGACCTGCCAATGGCGATGGGTGAGCAGCGAGAGACAGCTCTCAGATGGTCTCACTAAGGTCAGTGCTCGCCAGAACTTCATCGAGCGCTACCGTGGAGGTTATGTGCAGTTGGTGTCAGATACTGCCTTCCTTGCCTCTAAGAAGAAGACCAAAGAGCAGCGAGAACAGACCATCAGCGAAACCCGTGGTGGCCCTCGTGTTTCTCGTTCGCATGTGGCTGAAGCCTTGGTGGCCCTTGTGATGGCCAGCAGTGTGACTGAAGCTGATGCTGCCTCTCCTGATGACACGAGCTTCAACAGTTTCAATGCCCTGATGGTGTCAGCCATGATCGGCTGTTTGACCATGGTTTGGTTTTTCTGGCATGTTCTGAACAAGTGCTGCCGCCAGGAAGCAAAACCGCAACTGACAGAATCACTCAAGGAGTTTGCTGCTGAAGAGCGTGTGGAACTGTTAGAGTCACAGCTGGAAAATCAGGAAAAGACCGTCCGGTCTCTCCGTGAACAGCTAGCAGTCATGAAGGGACGCATCAAACAGATGCAGGTCAAGAACAAGACTCTCCAACAGGAAGCCAAGATTGCGCGTGACCGAGCACGCAGTTCCGAAGACCCCAGCACTTACTTTGGACATCACCATGTCCATATCTGTCAAGGGGGCGAAGTTTGGCACATCTCTCAGACCTGTGCTGGTCCGCAGAGTCAGATTCGAAGAGCCTGCCAACGATGTGTTCGAGGCTGAAAAGCCCATGTCAGCTGAATCTCACTCCCCAATGTCAGATTTCAGCTTGAAATCGTGCTGTGTTTCATTTTGCTGTGCATGTGCATTTCGCTTTCTCAAGAAGGGAGGGTCGAAGCTTCGCTAGATCTTGAGCCTTAGCCTACGCCATAGAAAAGAGAGCGTTGTTTGTGCTGCAACGTGGTCTGGCAACCTCGTGCGTGCTGGATCGTTCGTAGTATATAATATATAGTACCCCACCAAACAAGCTGAGATCGATCCAGAATTCTTGGGCTCTTGAGATTGATGTCTCTGGCGCAGGTGAAGACGACGCGCAGGAAGGATGGCTCCCTGACAATTGTGCGCCCGCAGTGGGGCAGGAAGTTCAAGTGCACATGGTTGAGGGAATCCAGAGAAGCTCAACCTGTTTGGCTTTTCGATCTACGGGGTGAGAACAATCCGTAGAAGAATCCACCAAGATCTTCCATAGCTATTTTCTGCTGAGTTTGGCCACGGAGAAAAAGGTCTGACTCTGAAGTCGCTCAGAAGAAGTGCGGGCTCAGACCAGAGGCCAAGACAGACCGATTTAAAAACCTGACATTTCCAGAGGTTTCATCAAACTGCTCAGACCTGAAGTGCCCGGTCAGAGCACTTCAGCGGGTTGAATTTGCAAAAGGCAATTTTATGACTGGTGCGACGGGAATGACCCACGAAATTCCTTTGGATCCAGCCACCCCCAGTCCTTACTCAGCACTAGTCAGTTTTGGGATCTTCTCTCTCTGTACACTTTTGTCTTTTTAGTGGCCCACTCGCAGAGTTTGAAATGTTTGAGGAAACACATGTCGCAACCGATTGGGGAATTTTAATGGATCGATCTTATCCTAAGGATGTAGCGAACAAAAGGATATAACCTGATACAGTAGATATTTCTTAAGAAACCTGCACCTGACTGATAGTTGTTATAGATGGTTATACGATCTTATAGTGATATATGTATATATCCCCTGGCACCGTTTTTCATCCTTTTCACCGCGTCCAGTGTGTGGCAGGTCTCAGCGACCACCCCCGGAACGAGGCGACCAAGCAGCCGGGAGACCTGCACAGCCCTTGCTCTTAGTAGCGATGCCCTTTGTTGCTAGTAGCTTCTTGTTACTAGTAGTAAGGCCAGGAGCCCCTAGTAGCTTCTTGTTCCTAGTGTGTGTGTGTGTTTTGTTTTTTCCCGTTTACTGAGAAAGTGCTTCCTTCCCCCGAGCACGACGAATTGAATCTCCATGGGACTGGCAGCCATGGTGAAAGCATACTGTACATTAAAACGCTGCCTGGCCTGATCGGGAGTCATATGTCAGCCGCATTCGTCTGGCCTGGGTCCGACCCTCGAGGTTTCAAGAGTACAGTCTTCAGACTCTTGGAACCTCTCAATCGATGCAGTAGATAATTAAGGAGAATAGTTTTTAAGCCGGCAGAACTTCAGTTTCCCTAAACATCTAGGAACCAAATGAATATAGTGCGAGCGTTTCTTCAAGGAAGCTCTCCTCGCCGCCCTAAAGGCGGCCGGGGGGAGCTTCCTTTTGCTTTCCAGCCGCAACGAGAAGTCTCCGGCAACCATCACGCGTTCCGCATTGATGGTCACAAGGGGGGAGCTTCCTTGAAGAAGCGTGAGCTATCCTGCTCCTGCGTCCTGTCGGTCGTAGCTAGTTAAGCTACTAGCGACTCCCGTTTGCTTCTACTAGCTACCTCTAGCTACTACCTCTTAGAGGCCTATCCCCGCCAACCCAAAAAAAGAATCCATGTATCGATTTTTTCCGGAATTAGGCTGAGGACATGCAGTTTGAGACACACTGATGGCGAATAGGATGGACAGTTCGGTGCCCGAAGGAGTCAAGGAAGGATGCCAGGGTTTGCGTTTCACTTTTACATCTAGGGTTTTCGGCTCTAGCCAAGGGGTAGTTGTAAGGAGTATCGGAATCCGTGCGTTTTGTGTAGATGAAACATGGTCTTTCCAGGGGCCATTTTCCACTTCCATGATTGTTTCAGGGAGTGTATGTTATATTGTTTCAAGGGGATGCTCTCCGCAAAGTGGTACCGTGGATGCGCACAAAAAGATCGTTACTTTGTTTGAGAGAGAGTTCATAAATCCAAGACTTTCAGTGGCAAATATGTATTAATCTGTCCATTTGCCATATTGTTGAATGCAATAAGTCCTCCTATATGATCTATATAGAGATGCTTGACCCTTCTAACTAATCTGTTAGAGGTGACTTAACCCGCATGGTCAGGCAAATCTCTTGGGCAGGTGATTGGAACTGCGATTGCGGTCATCACACTGCGGTTGCTGCCCACCTCACTTTTAGGCCTTTGGCCAGTGGACACTCAGGAAGTCACTTCAAGATGGCTTGGCCGCCCGGTCATTGACTGGATTGCATCCAACCTTCGAGCGCTTCAGGGCTTGAAAAGCCATGAAAAGCCTTAGCATGAAAGATCATGACCACCGTCCTTGAGTTTCCTTCCGAGTGCCTCAATACACCTTCCTTCAAGAACCGGGTTGGCTTTCTGAAGACCAATGGATGGCATTGCTGGATGACGCATGGCTCTATATGGAGACTCTAAAGGCTGAGTCGAAGCACTCAGCCACAAAGATGCCCTCAGTCGCTCTCGGAGAAAGACGTGGTTGACTACAATTGACTACAATTGGAGTTTTCTCCAGTACAAGATTGCTTGGGTACACAAAGTTGCCTTCACTTGGTCACTGTGGAGCATCCCATCTATTGGCAGATGGATTTCCGCGAGCTGCGCCGCATTGAAAAGATTGCGGCCCAAGTTGCTGCTCGAACAGGTTCATCCATTGGGCGCATCTCTTTCAAAGGCAAGAACCATATTCCTTGTCACCTTGTCACATTCGCAAACTTTTGAATTGGATCGGCAAGGCAGAAGAACTTTCTCGAAGGGCTTCACGGCTTGGCACTGAGGACAAAACGGCTCATTGTCTTTGCAGAAAACTTGGCATCACCAGTTGGGAACTCTCTCTCCCTTGCCTAGACTCAAATCTACAAGTCTCGGGTCGAGATTGACGGCTGGGAACAGAAGATTTTTGCAGAAAGAATCTCCAACTGGAGACAACGCATGACCTCAGGCATCCAACGAAGGGCCAAATGGCCCAAAAGGGAGAGTCACTATACACGAGGCCAACATCATTGATCGGCAAGGCCAGAGACACTCTAGTCAAGAAAAGGAACCTGAGGCTATTCGGCATGACTGGAACCTTGTCTGGGCACAGTCTTCATGGCAGGCTGGTGAGGGCGGGAAGCGCTCTTGCAGGAATTCTTCAACATCACCAGGTCTGTGGCTCAGACACCTCCTGTATTTCCTTTTTCAACTCGACCCTCGGCAGAACAATGTGAAAGAAGTCTCGAACACCTTCCGGGGTTGGAGGCATCGACGGCTGGCAGGGCTTCGAACTCCGTGTTCTCCCCAGGAGAATCAGCCGCTCTATGTGGGACAAGATGGCTCTGTGCTAACTGTTCGTTCCATACTGTTGGACAGTCGGATTTGATGACCCCAATTGCGTGTCATGCATGGTCACGCGCTTGGCTCAACTGGCAGCTCACTCATGATTGGGAGCAACAATTTTTGCCTTCTTGGGTTGGAGGAGTTCCAAATTCCCCTGGCTGTGAGGTCTTGGCCACCATCATGCAGGGCCGTTTGGCCACGCGAGGCTTTGGAGCATCACTCGATTTCAAATACGCCTTTGACCACATCGACTTGACATTCCTCAAGTCTCTTTTGCAGGGTCTCCTTCCGCAGCCTTTAGTTGCATGGTCGAGCACTATCATCGATTGGTGGCAATGCCAAATGGAGCGATTTGCGTGGGCGTCTTGCAGAAGCTCCACTCGAACACTCGCAGGGCATTACCCCAGGGAGACCCTTCTTCTCTCCTCTTTCTCACCACTGTTTTGTCCATTGCCGCCAGATGGGTGCAACTTCGTGCTGCTAGGGTTGGAATAGTTGTGGATCAGTTTTGTTTATCTTGATGACAGATATTTTTTGCAGCAGTGCTCAAGATGTTTTGGCGGTCAACCTTTGGTCTCAAATTGCGCGCCGGTGGCATCTGGTTGAAAAAGTGGGAAGATGCAACTTTGCTCCAAGGCTCCGTCAGCCGAAGGCTTTAGACCATTCATGGAAGTTCTGGGATGAATCATTGGCAATTCGGCAGCGTGCCTCGCAGACCAAACGAAATTTGGGTGCTCTGAGCTCCAAAATCCTCGATCTGGCATTGTTTGCAGGTAACTTATTTGCTTTCGGCTGGTTAGCTTTGCCCATGCCCAATGGATGTGGTGACGCTCGATGCTGCAACGCAAAGCTGAAGGCCATTTTGGGAGAGGCTTCTTTTGAGGCTGGGGCCATGACCATGTGGCGTTCCATCAAACTCCTTGCGCGGGCCAAAATGTGGCAGACCAAGATGCTCTTTCTTGACTCCCTCCGCATTGAAACCTTTGTAGAACAATTGCTCCTTGACCTTGGTTGGTGGTGTACTTAGGACGCTGGTGACCCCAGATGGAGTCATGCCTGCTTTTTGGAAGGCTTTGTTTGTTCGGATAATTCTCACACGCATTAGCCGTTTCCATCGTGAATCCTGGAGACGCAAGCTATATGCACAGCTGGAGACCGAAGACCGCCATGAGTTGCGCGGCATTCAACTGCCAGATTATCGTGAACAACGGGTCGCCCGTACTCGACTGCTGGCCTGCCAACCTGTCATTTCTTGCAGGAGGCGTGCAAAGCCCTTATGCCCGTTCCTTGGGACAGTCTGGGATCAGCGCTAAATGTCTGCAGTTTGGCAGTGCCCTGAGAGTCTCATCAAGACCTTCCAGGTCACCCTCTCTTGCACAGGTTCCTGTGGCCCCCCTCTTTAGAAGAAGACTTAGCTCATCGCGCTGCCCTTACCAAACGCTTTTGGAAGAAAGCACGTCGCCGACGGGGAGTTCTCTTTCCTTCCTCGAGTTAAAACCTTGATGGAGCAATTGATTGCAATGTCCCAAGGGCCTGTGCAAGCACAAATCCTTGAAAGGTGACGTAGCCCGCCAACGTGAAATCTTTAATATTGACCTGTTCTGCTGTGCGTGTCCAACGCACTTCTTTGACCGTCTTCTATCTTCCTTCCAAGCACATCTTCCTTCGAAGCACATCTGACCTATCAATCGGCCCATGATCCCCAATGAGTGTTGCACGCTATAGGAAGAAAGAGGTGTTGCGCACTCCGTAGGGGGGTGTGGATATGAAAGGATGCGGTGGCACACTTAAGACTTAAACGTCAAAGCAAAAAAACTGGACCTTCCCATGAAGGCATTCGCTTGCCTCTTGAGGTTGGACTTCTGTATTGCTGATCCACTCCCCCAATCGTTTAGCGCTAGCAAAAAAATGTTTCCTTCACCAATCTGTTCAAGCTCCCTTGAACAATCTATTTGCTTCCACTGCCATGAAGGAATTGCAAAACAAATGAGGAGGGTGGAGAGCTGGGCGAGATCAATCAGGCAGGTTGATTGAAACATATTTGGATCATGGTGTTTCCTGTTCCAGGTCAGCCAACCCGGATCAATATGGAGTTGTGTGTGTGACACCCTTGGATTTACAGGGGGCCTTTTGGTCTTATAAAATCTTGAAAGCAGGGGGCCAACCCTCTCACCATTGGTGGATGGCCAGCGAAGAGGCCAATGGTGAGAGCTGTAAACGTACCTGCACTTTTAAGTACCTGGAGATGGTGACGTTTTCGTTGGATTGATCGGCGCTCGACGTGAGCTTTCTTGTTGGTAATCAAAGGTGGATTTTTCACTATATTCAGTATACTCTTGCCTAAACTTACTTGTGCTCAAGGTGACTGTACTGATCAACGGCAGGCTGAACCTGCGGAAGCTGCGCCAACCAGATAGCGATAGCCTCCAACCTTGTTGAGATGGCCTCCAACCTACTAGCGATGGCCTCCAACCTACTCAGGCAATTGTTTCACCTAGGTTGCCGTGTGGTGTGAGGCATTCATGTCCGTATGTATTTCCGGAGTGTGTCTGGCCTTGTGCCAGCCCGGAGTGAGCCCGAAGAGTGCCCCTCGTGGCCCCGTTGAACGGAGGTTTGTCTATGTCCCTGCGCCCGAGACAAAAGTAGTTCGCACCGGACGGCGGACGAGGGAGCCTTAGCGCAAAGGTAAGTTAAGATCTGACTTTGATTCTTGAGCAGGCTGCACAGCGGGCCAGAGTAGGCTGAATGCCAGGAGTAGGCCACAGCGGGCGTAGTTCTTTCGGTCCGTTCGGACCGGTAACCTTAAGTGCACACACAGGGATGGCCACCTGCTTATAAGACCAAAAGGTCCCCTGTGAATCCACGGGCCTGACCTAGGAGTGAGAGGAAGCGGACGGAAGGAAAGAAGGAAGGAAATAAATGTGCACATGTGCGCCCAAGAGGGACAAACAGAGAAGACATGAAAGGAAGACCGGACAAGACCAAGGTATGTGATTGCGATGGAGGGGATACCAGGTGTACAAGGACAACCGATGAGCCAGACCTCATTGTAAAGAGCCTGGGCCACCTAATACCTAGTTGACATGTGCGAGTGCACGTACGCATTAAGGGCCGGACCGATGCGCGCGCAAATGAGAAAAAGGCGTGAGATGACCGGACATGAAGGCAGAGACATGAAAGGAAGAGGAAAAGAAAGGGTGTGCGAAGGGGGGATGAAGGGAAAAAACAGATGAGAGGGCCAAACAAATTAAGCCAAACCTCATTAAGGACCTCGCCTCGTTTGTGTATGAAGGAAAAGTGCTCTCATCATTGGTGAATGGCCAACGAAGAGGGCAACGGTGAGAGCTCTAAACGTACCTGCACTTTTGAGTCTTTTCAATGTCAAGTCTGTCAGACCTGGAGGTGTGACGCTTTCGTTGGATTGATCGGCGCTCGACGTGAGCTTTCTTGTTGGCAATCAAAGGTGGATTTTTTAGTATATTCAGTATACGCTTGCCTTATTTCACTTGTACTCAAGATGACTATACTAACCAACGACAGGCTGAACCTGCGGAAGCTGAACCAACCAAATAGCGATGGCCTCCAACCTTGCCGAGATGGCCTCCAACCTACTAGCGATGGCCTCCAACCTACTCTTCCCGTTTTACTCAGCCCAATTTTTCACCTTGTGTGTGTGAGACTCTTGGAATCAAAAGGAGTCTTTGACTTTGACTGTTTTGCAGGGGACCATGGATGCAGTTGGTTGTCCAACGAAGAAGGGCTGCATTCCATCGCTCATGTGATCCTGGGGTGCTGTGATCACCTACGTGCAGTGATGACTTGAAAATACCCCTTGAGCCCCGAACAATCTGGCCAGCTTTTGAACGGGTTGTGAGCTCTGCAGTCACGCTCTTGTCGATCGACCGTCTCGTCGACTTGGAAGATGAAAGTCGGTTTGCATATTTTAGGACATTCAGAAACCGCTGCTTGTATGTTTTTTCAGGGAGTTTGACACAGGTTCTTCGAGTGGTGACTTTTCATTTTTCGTACGTACTCTATCTCATAAGCGCACGCATTGCCACAAGCGACCTCGACACCAAGGCAACACTTGCTCCTCAGTGGTCTTCAGCGTCTTACCGGGGACCTTGCACAGGTTGAAACGACTCTCTTCAGGCATGCGCTTGGTGTGCGGCACATGGGTGCCGGATGGGGTTGGGCTGGGCGGCGTGGCACGTAGGACGGTGTGTTTTGTTTTACGTCTTCGGAGTAAAAGAGTGGTTGGCCGTGGGCCGTGAAAAAGGGTATCAGTGACGATGTGGATAGAATTGGCAATTCTCATGTCGGTTTTCGTTTGGAAGTGCTGTATTCTCTCTCAAATGCAGTCTCACAGAAGTGGTTATTGATATTGAAATTGGATGGATTGGATGATTGCTGTGGCGGTTCCACATCTAAGTCGGTTGACATCCGGTCGGTTTGTCGCTCGAGTTGGAGCACCACATTTTCGGACTGGAAGGGCCAGCGGGCTCAACAAAAGAATCACACCCTGACCCTTTAGAGCGTTTAGTGGCCCGACCTTTTGAGATTTCAGCTCGTTTTTGAAACAGATAAATTCACGCCTCACGCAGACCAAGATGGAGAAAATATGTTCACGTGCTAGTGTGTGCAACGAGAAAGTGTGGTTTTTTCCGGGAGTTGATGCCTCTCAGCGCCCGAAAAGCCTCTATAGACACTCAGCTTGCGTGGGTGGCACCAAGACCCAAACCCAAGGTAGTTTCTGCTATGTTTCTGCAATATCTTGCTTCCTATGTCACGAAGTTGGCCTATATATCACGAGTTTCTGCTACGTTGAAGAAAACTCCCTATCGTGCTACCATGTCGATCCTCACCGGCCGGTGTCCTTTTTAGGAGTGCATCGTTTTACAGAGTGAACACTCTATGTAGATGTGTATATATATATTGGTCGAACTTGCAAGATGAATATTGGAATATCTTGGACCTGGTGCCAGTGGTTGGTTTGGCCAGGATCCAGACCGAAGGTGCCGCGGAAGAAGACTCCCTTCAGTCTTTGCATGCCAAGGCCGGATCCAATTCCACCAGTTCTGTGGAAGAGAAATAGCCTCAGCAGAACTGGCAGATGTAGATGACTATAGGAAAACTTCCCTCGTCATTTTCCTGTATGGTAGAGGGTGATCTCTTCAACTCCACACAAGAATAACGCACTGAGAGTCTCATGGTAAGGGAAGGAGCACCTGACTGAGTTTCCGGAGGTGGCATGGCGATGCACATTGATCAATAAAGAGGTTTTTAGCGCCGAGAATGACCCTGGGATGACTTTGCATCTTCCAAGAGTCGGCTCCAGACCACAGATTCACGGAAGATGAAAGAACTCCTTAATGGGGAGAGTGGTAAAGGCAAAAGCCACCATTTTTCCTTCATCAAGTGGTGTCCAACCAGAGCCTTTTTTGGGGTGCCCAACTTGCCACATCATACCACACCCCCTAATTTGCCTCGCTGGATATAGTGTTTTGCAGCCTTGTTGGAGTATTTGAGGTGTTGTCCTAAGGCTTTCAAGCTAGTATGACTTGAAAAGAGGTTCCTGCTACTGTTCAGATGTTTGAACAAATTCACTCTCCGACAACAGTCCACACTTCTCCCCAACAACCAAAGGACCTTCGAATCCTTCGAAACCCAGCCCCACACCATGAAATACATGTTAAGTTCCCCCAAAATCTAGGAACCAAATCTCAAGTGCTAGTGCTTCTTTAAGGAATCTCACAACTGCACTCAGGCTGGGGAGGCTTCCTTGAAGAAGCATGAGCTATCCTGCGTCCTAGGAGCTTACTTAAGCTACTAGCTACCTCTTCCTCCTAGTAGCCTACCCCCCGGGCTTTACAGCAAAAAAGATCACCTATTTCTCATCACTTAAAGTCTTTAACTTGAAAACTTCTTTTACTGATCCGAAGCACCGGCATCCCGTGCTTTGGAAAAGATGGAACCCGCGCCAATGGAGTAGCGAGGTCTGTGAGCTGGCGGAGGAGTACCGGAAGATCGTTTTGGTCTTGCAGCAGAATCCCCACCTCCTCGGTACAGAGGAGCGCGATGTCCAGGCTGAGCGGCAGCCCCTTGTTGTTCAAAGAAGGAAACACCCAAAGCCTTTGAGCAAGCTGGGTGGTGAAGCCTGGAATTTTCCCGCAGCTCGGTCTTTTTGGGCTAGTTGGGTGTCTTTTCCACTGCATTTGACTCGTTGACTGTTATAAGTCTTATAAGTCAGATCGGATCTTCTTAGGAGAGCCTGCCGTGATTTTTGTCGAATGGAGAGACGCAAGAACAAAATCAACCAAAAGAAGTTCAACCAGAATCCTGAAAAAGTGCTTCGCATAACCCTTTTTCGAGGAGTCTGTCGAAGCCACGGAGAATGACGAGCCAGCTGAGGACGGTCCGTGCGCGGACCCCTGTGCGTCCAACATGCGCGAGGGTCAGATGTACAAGCTTTTTATAGACATTTATATACAGTAAAGGTGTTCCTACTGGCTGGAGGTGAATGTGATTTCTTTCTGTATTTCAATTGAAAGTAAACAAGCTTCTTACTGATACGGGTGCTATTTCCAAGAATAGAGGAATTTGAGGGGACTGAACTTGCCTCCACGTGGCTCCCTCGGGCCCCCGACCGGGTACAAAAGACTTCAAGCTCATCCAATATGTTCGAGAACAGAACGATCTGGGATTTTTACTCCATTGCAATGAGACCACTTTTGAACTTCGTGCGTGTGATGAAATCTCTGACTTTGATCCTTCTGACCCTGGGGAACTGGAGGATGAGCAAGCTTGGTTGAAGATCGAATTGGCGCTGTCCATCAAATTGGGATTCAACATGGTTGATCCTTCAGACTATGTTGAAGGTATTCCGAATGAGTACGAGGTTGATGATGAGGACATTGACTGGTTTCTTGACCACTTTGGTGAATTCGAGGAATCAGAATATACGGGACATGACTTTAGAGGAGGAGCTGGAGGAGCACATAGTATCCTTCGAATCAGCCAGCCAGTCACATACAAACAGGCGGATTCAGCCAGCCAGCCACCTAGAAAGTATCTGTGACTCAGCCAGCCAGCCAGCCAGCCATCTATCAAAGTACCCGGCAGAATCAGCCAGCCAGCACCTAAATTCCGGCGGGATCAGCCAGCCACCCACTTAAAATCCGGCGGAATCAGCAAGCCAGCTAGTTACAATCCTGCGGAATCAGCCAGTTAGCCACCTATCAAAAAATCCGGCGGAGTCAGAAAGCCACCTATCAAAGTTTCTGGCAGAATCACCTGCCACCTAAAAGGTATCGAGCGGATTCAGCCACGAAAGATGTATCCTAGCAGACAAATTGCTTCCTGGCTGACTATGCGGTCCTCAGTTGAAGCAGGGAAAGCTCCTTCTGGAGCTACTTCCATTCGCGTTGACCAGGACATGATTCTGGAGTTTCAAATGCTGGCTCGACTTCACAAGATCGATATCGGATAGTGGCATGATCCTGCTTTGCAGGTTGATGACAGACTAAGCCATCCGTGCCGAAGGAGCCACTTCGACCATGTTCCCCTACGCTGGCAATCTCGCAATATTTTTGGCTTTGATTGCAAGACTGGATGGCCCAGATCCCGAATTTGAGAAGCACGAGACCGTCAAGGCTCATTGTGGCTATTGGCTCCCTGTTAATTGTCAATAGCTATTCCATTGACTGTCAATGGCTATGCAATCTCTTCTGCACAAAAGGACCAAGCCAACACGCTACACCAGTTTCAAAAAACTATTTCATTTCTAGCTGGAGATTGGAATGAGGAGGTCCAGGCCTCTTGGTGTGGCAAGGTCGCTGCATTGTTTGGGTTGGAGACAGCTGATTGTTCGGCAGCTCTTTCATCTCGATTGGCTGGACACAGACTTATTGACTATTTCTTTGTGAGCACTCCCCTTTGGAAGCTTGAAACTCGGTTGGAGAAACTCAGTGATCACTGAGGACCACTTGCGCTTTGCAAAGCCGCTTTCGAACCTTTCACTCAGCCTTCCCTGGGTCTCCGCAGTTAGGTGGGTAGCCAGATGATGTGCGCATTCTCATTGCCAGTTTGGAGACACAACTTGTCAAGCTTGAGGATTGTCGGCGCAAACAAGCCATCAGAATTGGCGCACCGGCAAACAAGCCATCAGCAACCCAGCTTCTGGGAGAGTCACTCAGATTGGGATTCTGGGTACTGCCCAGCATCAATACCATGCTCCACACGACCTTGTCCTCTCTTGAAAGCAACTTTTAGCCTAGACTTTGCTTGAAGGAGTCCTTCTGCTCCAGCAGCGGCCCAGTGACATCCACCATTTCCTATCACTGCATCTTACTGTATGATGGTCGAAGGAAGAAATTGCAAATTGATTGCAATTGATTTCCATCCTGCATGTCCATGTTCTCCACCTCCATTACATAGCTCCTTGGCTTCTGCTCAGATAGTCCGCTCAAGCTGCTTTTGAGGCCAACAGTTCCCGATGTGGGGTCCCCATCATCAGACACTGTCGATGAGGGTGTTAAGAGGATCAAACAATGTCAATCTTGGCCTTTCGGAACAAGTTCAGTGGTTGGCCTGATTTGAAGGGCTTTGGAAGAAATTTGAGTGCAGCCAAGAAACCGGCGGGACTTGATAACTGATCCCAAATTGACCTTGGTGTTTTTGCTTTGTCGCAGTTTGCAGCCTCTTTGCGATCAGATCACTGTGCTTTCGACCCATTGACGGGCTTGGAGCAATACGTGGCTCCACTCCAAATGTTCCCAAGCATAGACCGGTCGACTCAGCAGGCGCCATGCCCCATAGCTGCCGCTTTAGATAGTCAACTGCAAACTGCGGATCATGAATTATTTTAGGGTAAGCCTTTTTTCCTTTTGACACGGTTGATCTTGGGCTCATACACAGAACATTTGTGCAAATCATTCCGCATTCGTGCAAGCCCTGGGTCAACACACTGATAGGAAACTGGAAGGCTCTTCAACGTTGGACCTGCTTAGGCAGTCAAGCTGCCGGAGAATCACTGTCACCTCAGGGAGACTTTCCATTAACGGCTTTGGCCAAATTCCGACAAGTGGTTGGAACGCATGTTTTTCAAGTGATTTTCATGGATGGCCGCACTTGGATGTCTAAGTCACTAACCGAAGCTTTTGCCTGTCCTGAACAGCTTGCCAATCTCGCTAGATTCAAGAGCCGAGCTTGCAAAGATTTGCGTATTGCTCGTCGCATTGGCCTTTTACCTGAAGACATTCATAGAAAGATCACTTACATATTTTCTGAGATGTGAATATGGTTGAATCACCGCCTCCCCACTGTTGGGTGTCGCTAGCTTAATAAATACGACGGCGCGCTCTTCGTCTTCGGTCGGTACGAACGGCTATGCAGCTAGGGAGCTTCGATCCATCATTGCGGGGGCCGCGCTTAAGATTGCGCCTGTTCTTCCAAAGCAAATCTAATCAAGCTTCTTGCTGCGCGAAGCTTGCTGCTTCATTTGCTAGTGTTGGAAATGGCCAAAGCTATCCTTGACAACGAGATTCCCTTGGCTTGTCTCAACTTAGTTGGCAGTGGGAACAGGACACTGTAATTCACCCAGTGCATCACCCTGGTTTTCAATTGAGCTCCCTTCTCACTGTTGAATGGAAACAGATAAGTCATCATGTGCTTTTTGAGTATGTGAGAGCATTTGCTTGTGGGCAGCTCCATCTCTCATAGGCACAAAATTTAACATGCACACATCCCTCTCGGTTCCTCTCGGAGGATCACTTTGCTGAAGAAGTCGGTTAATAATGGAAATGCGCTTGCCTTGGCCATCGGATCAAGCCAGTCTCCATCCGTTCGGGCTAAGGGTTCCAAAGGTATTGCGATTGCTTGCCCAAAGTGTGGTCAGACCGAATTCCACTGCGAGCATATGCTGTCCCCTTATTAAGCCCCCTTTCGTTTTAGGTGGCCACGCATCAAAGACGATTCCTCGATTTGTGACAGTTGGATTCCGGCAGTTCTTTCATGGCACCCCGTTACCTGACGCAGGGTGCACTGTGGGCAGCTGAATCACTGTCATTTTGGGCAGTCCAAGGAGTTTTCTCCATGACCTTTGCTCTGGAGCAGGTGCACGTTCTTGCAAGGGACAGTCACCGTCACCAAAATCGCAGTCAATAGTTTACAACGTTTACATACATATGATCACTGAATTGCCAAAGATAGTGGAAAACATGCGCGCCCAAAAATGCCGAATGATGTACTTCTCCATTGCAGCAAAGACGTGGATGCCTTGGAATTTCTATCGTTCAACCATAATGCTCATCCAATCTAGCAAACATCTTGTTGAGCCTGCTCTACTATTGGCTCCTGTGGCCACACAGAAAAAGACTACTTTGGACTTCTTCCTGCCTGAGACTGTTACAAAGCAGCGTCACTGCCACCCACCACCTTTTTTGCTTTAACTTTCCAAATGCAAGCATGGCTCGTGAATGGTCGTTTTTTGACCTGTTTTCAGTTTCTTCTGAGTGGTCAGCTCTCTCCTAAAGTTGAGCACTGGTGAAGAGCATATCAAATCCCGGATTGATTGTGCGTGCCGCATGGGCCGCATGGGCATGTCTTTCTCGGAGACTTCTCAAACTACGTCACTGGTTTCAGACTTGCTGAACATCTTTCTCAGTTTCTAGATAAGTTTGGGATGACAATACCACTTTTGGCTGGCTTGGCTTGTGGAAGAATATCACTCCTCTAAGCAAGGGGAACGGTTCCCCAACTCGTTGAAACAAAATACGCAATGAGCGAAGAACAACATGTTCCAAGAGGTTCGAGTCTCCCTGAAGTTCCCTGAGGTTCAAACGAGGGAAAGCCGACCTGGCTTCGATTGCGTGTGACTGTGGATGCCTATTTTGACTGGTGCGACTTGTAAGGAATAGGATTGAATAAGGGTGGCCGGATCATAAGATATCTCTTGTGTGTGGGGGCTCGGTCATTCCACATTTCCTACTAAGCACCAGTCATTTGTTTTTGTATTGGCATTGATTTTTCCCCTTGCCCTTCACCATTCTTCACCTCTTCACCCGTCGCCCCAAAGAATCTTACCAATCTTCCAACCAGCATGGCACTTTCGGGACAACATCCATCCAATATACAAAGAATATCAAAGAGTATCGTAAATGTTTCTATTTATACGATACACAAATAAAGAATTGTTGTGAGCCAATCTGACCAAAACTGCCAGACCTTCACCATGGTTGACAGGACACCATTCCAGGGCTGCCCTCGTGGGTCCGTGCGACGCCTCAGTTGTGGTCCCGCGTCACCTCGCCGGTGCCCGCAGAAAGGCGTTTTGGTTCCGGTGAGATCGGTATGTATATCGATACTAGTATTGTGCCCGGCAAAACCAAAGCGAACAACATGCGGAGTGGATGCAAATGCAAACAGGCTAAAACCACCGGGGTCTTTAAAGGTGTCGTGAAAAAAAAACTGCATAAATTTAGTTTGCCTTGGGTCAGACTCGTCCTCTGGTGTTTTTTGCCTTCAAAGTCGGCTCGAATTCAAGATCTTACACTGGACTCCGCCTGGGGGCCTCGTTGAAATTCATGGAAAAACTTGCAATATGGCCGACTTCTCAACCAAAGAATGAACTCCGACCTTCCGAAAGAGATGGACTCGGACCCCGTGGAAACCAGCATCGACCTGTTTTCGAACCAGCGCAATCCTTTGGGTGCCGATCTCAGCGTTGGGCCCGGGGTGGTGCAGGCCCCTCAGCTTCTCTTCCGCTGCGCGAGGGGGGGTGGGAAGCCGTTGATTTGGTCCCAACAGCGAAGCTTAAGGGTCTTCAGCCGAAAAGAGAAGCATCTTGGGTTTTCTTTGTTGGGTAGACCGGATTTGAAGCTTCTCCAATCCGGGATGATGTCCTGAGTTGTCCCCTTGGTCCCTTCCTCCGGTGACGGACTGTGTCGCCGAACGGCGGACCGGGACGGAGGCGTCTCGGCGCGCTGCTACTACATCTCCAAGACGCAGAAGAAGCTCATGCGCGTCGCGGGGCGAAGGGTAGGGTCTTTTGAGGGGGGTGTGGTCTAGACGTCTTCAACCTGGAAACCCTGTGATCCGCAAATCGATGTGGATGTGTTTGGTCCCAAGCCTTAGGCCCGGAATTCTAGTCCCAACCAGAAACAAGCCTAGGATCTTTCCCCAGTCCCAGCCACTTCCTACGTCAAGGATCTCAAGCAAGCCATCTCAAGCAGAACAGTTTCTGCTTGGAACCTCACGTTTCCAGGTCGATTACACCAAGTCATAAGTCAATAAGCACCATATCTTTGGCGAAGCTTTTTTTCTTTGGTTTTTGGAGGTCGGATGCACATGCCATGGACTTCGGCGGGGCACCCATCCGCCTGCCCATGCTGCAAGTAGGTCTTCACATGTCTTCATCTAAAGATGGCCTGTTGACATTGCGTCAGGCATCACAGGACTTCGGATTTCCTCCTTCAGTTCACCTTTTCTGGAGCCTTTTGATTGGGGACCAACCAAGTTGTGCCTCAGTGACAGACCACTGCAAGGAGGGAAGAAAGAAAAATAACTTTTGGAATTCAAGTCATTTCCACCCTCCCGAAGACCGAGTCGCGCCTTCCCATCCAAGGTGAGAATCCAGAGGGTGCTTCTGGGCGTTGGAAGGGAGTGTAGTGGGGCCTCGGGGTTGTGGAGTGGTTCGGAAATCGACCTGGAAACGTGAGGTTCCAAGCAAAAACTGTTCTGCTTGAGATGGCTTGCTTGAGATCCTTGACGTAGGAAGTGGCTGGGACTGGGGAAACATCCAGGCTTGTTTCTGGTTGAGGTGAAAGAATATAATATGCCATGACAATGAGGTTTGACAGGCCAAAGAGTAGCAGTTGAGATAACATGGTTTCCAATTCGGTGTTTTGACGTCATCTTGGTTGAGACTCTGGTCCATTGGCGGCGTTGTTGAATTTGGAACTGCCATGGTATTTCGAGCGTCATAATGGTGATCGGGCAGAAAACAGCGTTGCATGTTACACTGTGTGTTCTTTTCGAAACAAGACTCTAATTAGTCAGTCTCCTTCCTTTATTGCTTTTGTCCTTCATAATTACATTAAAAGCACACATTGACTTGCAATGTATTCATGTGTATTATTCTATATACCCTTTGCCACACAATGGTTGTGTTCATGCTCGATTCACTGGGGGCTAACACCAGCGGGCAGACCCTCCTGAACAAGATGTTGATTCTCCGAGTGTTTCAGTGGAGCAATGCATATTCTCTATTTCATGCTCACTGGATCGCGAGCTCTTGGCTGAGTAAGTTAGTGGCAAGGCAAACTGAGGGGCTCACCTCGGATCATCTCGGAGTCTATTCCAAACAGCCACAACCATCCACCTTCTCCCCTGGCCGACCAGAAACTCCCGGCGCCATTCCGTTCGTCGCGAGCGGGTTCAGGTTCCGCGACGACCGCGGAACGGTGCAGGTGTGCCAAGTGCGGCGTCAGATCCTCGTGACCTTCGAGGCGGACCAGAACGCACGCAAGATTGTCCGGAAAGCCCAGTTGAAGAAGTCGTTCTCGAAGGACCGGTGCTAGCTCGGTGCAGGTGCTGCGCTACTCTTTTGTGCTGGACCGGGGCTTTTTGAAGCTCGGTTTCGGGTGGGTTGCTGGTGTTGTTTTTGTCCTCTGGAAGGGGAATGGTCAGTGCAATTGAAAGTAGGCTCGTCCATACAACGATGGCTTTCCATTTGTACTATATTTATGGTGTTTCCTCATGCGTAAGTGGCATGGCTCCATGTGTACCTCACTCACGCAAACCCATGTACCTACCCGACGACTAGACTCCTTCGGGCCGATCAGATGGCACCACCCCAACGGAAGTGCTCTCGCCACCAGCTGCGTCTTCATGCAGCTTTGAAGTCTGGGTGACCCATGGCGACCCCGTTTATCAATAACGTGGGTTTTAAATGGGTGTGTATTTTTATAGGGGGACCCCCTTGCCCGATGGGTTTTGGTCTATTTCCCTTCTTCCAGGGGGTCCAGCTGGGGAGGTGTCCCTATTTGAGCTACACACCCAAATGGTGAGACCTCCCAAATGCTTCATCGAGCCTTTTAAACGGGACATACACCCTCGTGTGCGCCTGTGATGAGGGGACATACAGAAAACGTTGTCCACCACGTCGCCCCACGGGACCGTTCCGTCTCCGGCGAAGGGGCGCGGGATCCAGCTTCTTGTTACTAGCAGCGTCCTTGCTCCTAGTAGTACGGCCCGGCCAGGATTTGCTCCTAGTAGCGAACCGGGTGGGCAAACCACTTCTTTTGGGTCCTGACTAAAGTAGTCCACGGCATGCTCTAGTTGTTGGTCCGGCGTATTCGCTGGTGAAGGAGATAGGGCCCCCATGGGCCCCCCACATAAACATGATGTCTTTTTGGATGACACTAAAGTAGTCTCAACGAGATACTGTGATGATATGCTACTAATGTAGTCTGAACGAAATATATTCTGTGACACGACCTCCAACTAAAGTAGTCTAAACGAGATAGGGCCCACACATAATCGATAGTGTGAGTTTAGCAACAAATAAACTCCGCCGCTCAAGTAGCTCCTTACGCTTCTTAGAAGGTGCTTGGACCCTTCAAGACCGCCTACATATGCCATAAAAGTGTCGATCGAACACATCACCTTGGCAAAGGATCTGTGGATTCGTTTGGCTCTTAGCCAGGTAGAGTTTGAGGCGTTCGAGGATCTGGCCACCTGTCCCTTGCAGCCCCAGGCATTGGCTGATGGGTGGGCTGATGGGGCTGGGCGTTTTCGCAAGTGGAGATCTCATCACCATGGCTGCTTCTAGCATCATGCAATCCAGGTCTTTTTTGATCACAGAAGGCGGCAATTCACAAAAATTGTGCAGTTGCCGGTTGAAAGTGGTTGCAGATTGTCTGTTTGAGTTGCATGATATGAAATGCTTCTTTTCAAATTTCAATCCTTGTAAACTCAAGGGATTGTCTTTGTATCACCATGTGCACAGAGGACATAGAATGTGCTTAGATGTGTGTATGTTCGGACTACATCGAAGGTCTTAGACCATGCATGTTGGACCATCACACTGGGGATGAGAGGACCCCTGAAAACCTTCAAACATGATCACAAGAAATTGTACGACATGATTTCTTAGCAAGTTTCTGTGACATGGGTTCTTCGAGAAGCTCTTGTCATTGTGTGCATTTGATAGTTCCTCGTTCAATTTAATGTTTTGGCACCGGCAAAGGGCTGGTGACAGTGTCTTAGGATAACAAGTTGTGCAAAGGGACATTCACAAGAGCCTTGACCAATATGTTGACGCAGCCGAGGTTATGTTGCGACTGTTTGCGGGGAGAGAATCATTCTTAGGGTCTGTCGCAGAACGCACATGAATGCACCAATGCCAACAAGAGGTGGTGACCACATGATTTGATATAAGGTCGAACGCTAGAGGTCAAACTGGCTGACTGTGAATGTGGAAGATTCTCCAAAAAAGAAAAACACCATGTGACAATGTGTATTTCTTCATCCATGGAAGTTGTCTGTTGGAAGTGGTTGACCAAGGGCCTTGAGAGCTTCTTCAACCATTTCAACCCAAAGAAGGCATTGGCTTTTCAAGATTTGTCTCAACACACCGGAGTTTCTTGATACTCACTCCTTTTCACAATACTTTGACCAAGGGATTCATTGGCCACACGGTTTCCAGGATTCCGATACAGTTCCTGATCCCAAATGAGGCTTGAAACAAGGCTAGATGCAATAAATTCTTGTTTCTGTTAGTACGTTCTGATCTGATACTCTTCATTAGCTGCAGACTCTTGCTGCCTGAAGCACGGGCGAATCATAGCTTTGCAGGAGAAGACCCGCAAGAAGGGGAAGAAGCATGCGAAAAGGGCGGAGGAGTCTGCTCAGGTCGCACCCGATGGAGTCGCACCGGTGGTGGGAGTTGGTCTCTCACAGATCTCAGTCTCAGGTCCCAAGCATCCCTAATCCAATATGGTTTTCTCTCAATCGGGGTTTCCCTGATTCTCAAGCATCTCCATGCTGAACCGTTTTGCACCCTGACGTTCGGCATGTTGCACCAGAAGTCGTGGCGGAGGGTCCCCAACTTTGCACTTGTGGGAAGGGCATTCACAGGGCTGATCGTCACAAAGAAGGCTTTTAGAGGAGGATGTTAGTGGGTCAGAGTGTACTTGGTTGGAACCCTCCAATCACCTTCTGCTTGGTTCTGATACATTGTAGCACGGTGGTGCAAAGGAAGATAGCCGAAGGAGGTTTTGGTTTCAACCCCAAACCATCACTTGTTCGAATATACACAGATGGAGAAGGGGAGTTATATTTGGCGTTTGTTTCTCTTTATACACTTCTTTGAAGTTGAGTCCTCTTCGATCACAGAAGTTTCAATTTTCGTAGGAGAAGCTCCACCCTAAAACCTATGTTCCTCGGTTGCCGGTGTCTTTTTCTTCATTTTGGGTCAAGGACGCTACTACTAGGTTCCTGGCCCTACTACAAGGAGCAAGGACGCTACGAACGGAGCAAAGGGCATCGCTACGAATGGAGCAACAACGGCTCCATTCCCCAGTCTCAGACGGTCCCTTCCCCGACCAACACGCGTCGCAACGAAAAGGAATGAAACGAATGAAACTGTCTCCAACCATCCGAACAGGTTTTCTTGATCGGTGTAGCGAAACAAAACTGGTTGCCACACGTGTATAGGTTACGTAAGACTAAGCGAGCGTGAGGTGTTCGATGCTGCTTCCTTTGCTGTACCTTTAACTTAAACCATTTACACCACTCAAGTGCGACCCCATAGCACCGCACTTGTGTGGGGGGTCCTTTTAGGCCGCGAAAGATCCGTGAAAGATTACTTTTCCGCGAAGAATGGCCATTCCAATCATGAAAGAGTTTTGATCAACCACCAGGAGTTAGCAATGCCCTATGCATTATTGGCGCGCCACGTATCTTTTTACTTGAGGTTGACTTTGCTATGTCTTGTGCCAGGACGAGCTTGCCCAAGGCTTGCTGGAGATCATGGAGGTTGGGTTTTCGTGGGCACGAGCTGGCAAGTCTTAAAGAAGCCCAGGCATGGTGGACCGTGCTGGTTGAAAGTAAATGACACCTCACGAGCCTCACAAGGGCATAAGGGTTTGGAGACCTCCCAAAGTATCAAAGACCGCAGAACATATATAGACAAGACACCCATTGGGCCAGGGGTCTGCCTATTGAGAGGCACACCAATTAAAGTATATGAATAATCCTTTCCTTTCGCAAGGCTTTTGATCTGTGCGGTTGGGTGATTGGGCAAATTGTGATTGGAATCTTACATTGATTTCTCTAGCGTTCTCTAGCCACATGTCACATGTCCAAAATAAACCCAGTCAACTCAGTCAACCTAAGCATATAGTCCAAAAAATTCACACAATCGGTTTTTTGTCCATTGGGTTCCTTGACTTGTGACTTGGGGTGAGTGTATCACTGTAGCAATCTGTAGCACCATCTACAAAGATTTTCAGATACCAACAAACTACTGTAATTACATACTGTAACACCGTAGCCGTAGCACCAACATTTTGCTTTGTACATATTTTTTGTCCACACCAAGCGCGTACGGACCCCACCATCGGTTTCGCACCATCCACCCCAACCGGCGCCGGCCGGCGCCGGCCCGACCAACGACCCCATGGAGCACGGTGGGACAGGTCTTAGGCCCCGAACAGCTCTCAGCCCGGACGCCAAGCACTGGGGAAATCGCCGTGTGGAAACGGCCTGTTGATGCGTCCACGTACAGGACTGAACGCCAGGCGTTTTTTCTCAAAAAGAGTTCCTGGTTTTTAGGGGAAAACACTTGACATTCTTTTTCAGCGATGTTCGAAGGTTTGAAACAGGGTTTCAGAGATGTTCAGAGAGATTCTCCGAGTGGCGCTTGGGGGATTCTTGGGCTCGTTCTTTTCAGCCAAGGCAGGCTCTTCAGAGCATGGCTCGGAGTCCTCCTATGAGTCTGATTACACCGAGTCCACGACCTCAGGCGCGAGCTGGAAAGGCTTGGGTAGTTGGACTTCGAGCTGGATGCGGAGTAATGAACGTTGATTGTTCGTGCAGCAAAAGCGAATCATATTGGCTATAGAGAATGCCAGTTGGATGGCTGCCGCACTCTCAAATCTGTGAGTTTCCGTCCGCCCAACTTGGAAGGCAGGAAGGCAGGGCCTACGCGTCGAACCCAACATGTAATCTGAGATTTGCTCAAGAACCGCCGGAGCCCAAAACAGCGGCCCGTTCCCTTGTAAACGGGTGTCCATCAGAGTCCTTTCGCCAATAGAAACAGGGTCCGAGTGCGTGCATGGCGTCTCTGGTTCACAAGTGATCAACATCAAATGTCACAAGTCTGTCTCACTCCCGAATTGAACGTCAAGGAAAGACAAAAACAGGTTCGTTTTTCTTAAAGGGCCTCCTGAAAATGACAAGTCTGTATCAAAAGAACTTCAAATATTTGTGCATCATCCTTTACACAGTGCGGTATGTCCAGTGCGTCCAGTGCGACACGAAGATCCTATGCGTCCAGTGCTCGTTCAACGGGAAACCGTCTCCGTGCATTGTTGCTCGGAATATGCAAAAGTTGTTAATTATATTAGGTTGGAAGCCAACGCTATCAGGTTGGAGGCCATCGCTAGTAGGTTGGAGGCCAACGCTATGATTGTTTATCACATTTTATCACAACACAAACCATCATCCCCCCACCACAACCCCCTCTCCCACTCCCGTCTCCCATTGGAGCCCCGGAACGCACAGTTGTACCCCAACGTGGTGCGGTGTACGAAACCTGCGATGTGAATGCGGCCCTCCACTGGCGAGAGCCTGTGCTCAGGCGCGTTTACACAGTAATGGAGCCAAAAAGCACATCTTGATTGAAACATGGTCCCGGTTGCTTGTTGACACTGGGGCCAGCAGCTTTAGATGAAGTGGCGCTGTGTACTTTTTAATCGTGAGCAAAGAATTTCCTATGACTGAGACTGAACATCCATACGGTTCACCATATGTGTGCTAAACCTCCAATCTTCGTACGAGCTCATGCAACATGGGCATTGAACAACTGTGCCTAGAACGCACAACTGTTGTTCCTACAGGGGACAACCTCCTTGGTGTCCGAGAAGTGTATTTTCCTCTTCATGGGGGCGTTCAGTAGATTGAACAAAAAACCCGCACCACCACCACCACCACCAACACCAACACCAACACCAACAACAACAACAACAACAACAACAACAACAACAACAACAACAAC
>CAXAMN010007925.1:109447-120953 GCA_963970005.1 Durusdinium trenchii | reverse complement strand
CAGCTGGTTGCTGGAAATTAACAGCCAGTTACCACGAAATCTACTTGTCGGAAGAGCGGCAACACCTGTAAGCTGGACACTGGTTCGACCTGTCTGCGAGAGGCCGTACTTGCGCACTTCACACCGTCGTTTCCGGGGGGGGGGTCCTCGTCCGGACGACAAAGCTTGGCTTGCTGGAGTGTTGGTATCCCTCCTAGGCGATGAAGCACGGGTGGCCGAAATGATGGAGCAAGACTGGGTGGAAGCTTGGGAAGGTTGGGACGAAATGGCCGCAGAAGGCACAGACGCTGCCGCCCTGCAGTGTGCGGAGCGGTTTCTCCACATAGCTGGCGCCGCTGCGCCCCTGCAGCCGCGGTCCGACGATGACCGACTACAGCAACTAGAGACACAGGGGCTTGTTCTGCACACCGCCGAGTCACATGGAATGAACAACTGCTTGATCGATTCCTTGTTGTTGGCTCTAACTGCCGCAAACCTGACACCGAATGCCGCAAGATACTCCAAGGCGGAAAGAAAACGCATGTGTGTGAGATGCCGCGAGCACCTGCGTCGCCAGTATGGCACCCCGGTCGGCACTTATCTCGATGGGCACGCAGATGCCCCCCACATTCTCGACTTTTTTCTCCGCCATGAGTGGCGGAAGGATGTGTCAGTGCGAGTCCATTTCTACGACTGCCTCGATGCGGGGCAAGTGCTAGAGAACCAAGACGAGCTGGCATTCGTAGATTACACCGTAGGCACCAAATTAATTTATGACCGCATTCATGTCCATGTCTATAATCACACAACCCCATCCGGCCGAGGGTATCATTTTGACGTACTAATTCCACAGCAAAGTTCGGCAGCGCCCATCGAGGAGGCAGCGAGCCACGCACGCTCTAGATCGCCAGCAAGACGAACTTCTTCCAGTAGCACGGTAGCGGCACGCCCGCTAGAGTATAGCTCGAGCCAAAGCCAGAGCGTCGCTCCAGGCGGTGCTTTGGAGACCAGGCAGGAGCTGGCTCACCGACATTCGTCCTCCAAAGATCCACCATCGGCGCCTCTTAACCAACCGAACGACGACACGGACCGCCCCCCGGCGGAAGGCATGTCAGTCTCCAGTGATCCATTGCCGATGCCAAGAAGACGACGCGGCTGCGGCCAGACGACGGTGCCGGACACGACAGTCGGGCCGTCAAGCCCAACGGCCGTAGGGACACACGGCCATGTCGACCCTTGGCCAACGCCAGCCACGCCTTCGCACAGTGGCTCTGAGGTCGGTGCCGCAGACACTGACAGCGTTTTGTCTTGGGATTCCCAGCAATCAAGTGAAGGTTCCAGTGCAGCCCCTAGCCTCACCGAAGAACTCCATCACCAGTGGTGCACCTGGGAAGACAAAGAATCAATGTCCATCCGAGACTTGGGGAAACAATTTCGGACAAAACCTTTGTTGCCCCCGCCCTTGCCAGCTGAGACGATGGATTGGGTGGACAGTATGTCGGGAATAGCCTATCCAGCGTGTCACTGTGCCTTCGAAAACTGCGGCTGGTGCAGTGAAGACCAGCCATGCCTGGATGCGCTGCTGCCACTGAACGCTTGGGTCGTGGACGGTGTCAAGTGGCATTGTAGTAGCGGCCAGTGTTGCGCGGACTCGGAGAGCTGTTTGTGGGCACATTTGCAAGACCACCATGCCACAGCGTTCGAGCATTGTCCGGGGGACATTCCCAGTGCTTACGTTGCAGCTTTGCAACACGTAGAAGAACAAGCTGTTCCGGCCGTCGGTTGGAGCGTGGATCGCCGCACTCTGCGACGCCTGCGTCAAGCTAGACAAGAAGACCACTGCGTAGCCTTGATTTGCAGTTGCTGTGCTGCAGTGTTGCCCAGTGGACCACGGAGTGACATCGGCTATATCTTTCCATCGAAGACATTTTCTCGGTAATCACCACCAAGAGTTTTCAAGAAAATTGGGATTTGAAGCAATACAAAACCACATATGGATTGCACGCCTCCATTCGTGAGCGGTTGAGTGGCCCGGAGTGGCAACGTCGCTTGCCCGAACACCTGTTCCAAGGCGCTAGCGTTTTGTGTTGCCCGGAAGATCGTCGATGTTCCAGGTGTCCCAGTGACCCAACGCAGACTGCGGGTCAGCCAGAGCATAGCTCAGGCGAATGCCCGGGCGTCGCCCAGGACTCCGACCCCTACCAGCTTTGCAACGCTTGCGAGCTCCCCTTGTGCCGGGGTTGCTGGTCCCGAATGCGGCAAAAAATGTATGCCGGCGTTCCGCAAGCTCTCACTAACGACAACTGGTACGGGTATCCAGTGGACTTGCTCTACACCCACAAAGTCCGCTGGGTTGAAGCGGCCGCAGCGTGTCCAGTTTGGACTTCCATGATCAGTTTTTACTTGGAAGCCGATCGCGGCCACGTGATGGAGGAGACACTCCATCGAGCCGACCAGCGCTTGGCCATCCGAGGCAACGTCAGTGCCGTGAGCCTTCCATGGGAACAGATCTATGGTAAGTTCGCAGACATGACGCCCGAGCATCGGCTTGCCGGATTGCCACACGCATTGCCCGCTCTGAAATCCATGATCCAACTGACAGTAAAGGGAATGTTGCACGGTGAAATTTCGGAGTGGGTTGCCGGAGCCAAAGTCAGACCTTGGGTAGTCGTAGCTTTGTTAGATCATTTAGTGGACCTAGCCCATCCCATGTTTCAGGGGTACGACGGCACACCGGCCGAACTCAAGGAATTGTTTCGTGCCAAAGTAAACCAGCAATATGGAAAAGACGAGTTTCCAGTCGTAACCTTAGAGGAAGTTGATAAAGCACCAACCCCCCATAATCCATCGCCGCCGCAGACCAAACACGCCACACCAGAACCGGCTGGACTCGGTGATTTCAATGGTGAAGCCTTTCAAGGCAATGTCCGACCGCAAGTGTTATCGCCCGACTGGAGTACCGATCAAACTGCAGACCTTACCGCTCAGGAAGTCACTCGGCTGGCCGTCGGCACGCCGCAGGTCACAGTCCAAACCGGGAACGAGTTCTGGGATCAATGGCAGCCGAAATACTTAAGTTGGGCTTTTCCTTTCAGTTTGCCGGCTCCAGTTGGTGGGCCAGATTACCCGAACAAAGACCGGTGGCGGCGTAGCATCGACGCCGCAATGCTCGGCCCAATCGCCCACTTGCGCTCACTGACCCGGAGAGTGGAAAGTTCCATTCGCAATTCTTGGGATTTGGTGTCGGGCCTTCGACGCTTAACTTTCAAGTGGCATTCGGTCTGGCACACACCCCTGTGGCGAAAACACAAACCCAAAGCGGACTTGTTGGAAACCACTCCGCTGCACGAATGGGTGCAAGCAGCCAAAGCACTGTACCACAAACTGCAGAAGGGAACCTATCTTACAGCAGGTAATCACATCAAGCCCATCAATTTCGATGCTCGTAAGCTTTGGTTTGCCTCCAACCTGACCCAACCTGAAATTCAGCTTCTACGTGACATTCGGCAGGCGCAACAGCTGTTGCCGGGCACCATAGAAGTTCGTCGCCGCATCGGCCGTTTTTTGTTTGGGGCCAGGGTTCAACTCGGAGAACCGATTTTCATAACAGTGTCACCCACGACACGCCACAATGCAGTCTGTTTAAAAATGTCTCGATATCGAGCCAATGACCCCGGCGCCGGCCAATGTTTCGCCAAAGATGACCCCAAGGTGTGGGAGGACACCGCCGTCACGATCCCGGTGCTGGACTATGAGACTCGACGCTGCAGCACCGTTCGAGATCCATGGTGCGTGGACATTGCCTTTCAAAGCATGATTCGCTTTGTGTTCGCAGAGCTCTTAGGGGTACGCATGTGTTTCAAGTGCCCGCAATGCACTTGTCGCGACATGTTGGAACACCCGTCGCATCCTGTGGGCGGAGTTCTGGGTCTGGTGCTGGGATTTTGTGGGGCCATCGAGTACCAACAAAATAGTACGCCCCACTTTCACGCCAATGTCTACGTTGCAAGCATCTGGCAACACCCCCTGAAAGTGCTTGCTACCAAATTGCAAGCAAAGGCCGTGTCGCTAGGAGAAATATTTCAATACCAGCAGTGGTTGCACAATGAAAGCCACTTGAACTTGGAGCAGCACGTCGCACGACTGCCGGACCTTGAGACAGAGTGGAAGCAGAATTTCGTTGGGAAACAGCATGACAAGCTTTGCCTTTGGCCTGCTTTTGTTGCGGCGGACACAGAGCCATCGCCTTGGACAGCCCCGTCGTCCCATTCCGAAACCGTGTCAAGAGACGCGACGACGTATCGAACCAAGTATGCTTCGGCCGTTCAGGACCGCCTCTCGCACCAACAGCATCACGTTCATCTTTGGGATCCGAAACACAAATGTGCCGTTCCATTACCCGGGTGTCGCAAAAAAAACGCACCCAACACATGCAAGCATGGATTCCCCAAAGCTCTGTGTGACACCGCCCGAGTGATCTGCCGCGGCAACGCTCGCCACTACCGACAAAGTACGGCCGGCCGTCGGAACGGCTTGTGGTGTGTGTTGAACCCTTGAGACACGCCATGGTTGTCGGGTACGATGCATGCCTTTTCGCTCATGTTGCTCGGAAATAGCCACACAGGGGTCAACTTCCGGGTGCCGTTACTCCCAGAAACACACGACCCAGCTTGCGATCGGAACTGCCTCCGACACGGCACTTTGCGGCGACTGCAACGCCTCATGCAGCACGCAGCCAGGAAAGCCACCCAGTATTTCACGGGATACCTGCAGAAGCCGCAACCCATCGGCAAAAAGGAGCTACAGCAAGCCGCCAAGCACCTCTCGTTCTTAGACGTTGCCCCGACCAAAGGGGCGGAGGCGCAACAGTACCGCAGAGTACTCCAAAGGATTTGTGGCGACTTGGAGTTCAGGTGCTCGGTGCGGCCTCTGACAGAAGAGACAATGTTGGCAGGATTCTGGGATGGGGAAGAGGTTACGTCCGCTGAATGCATTCGATCCTTTGCAGTCATCCCTTTCGTTGGCGCGGATTGGTTGGCCCAACATGACCGCACGACGGAGGTGCGCGCCCTAGTGAAGCCCTTCAAGCACAGACACGCTGCGCTGAAAGCCAGTGATGTGTACGGGTGGCGAGGCACAGATCCACGCATCTACTATTTGAGCCCGTGGGAGTTCACGGCTCTGTGGGACGTTCAGCGTCTCCAGCCACCGCGAGGTGACGCCACAGACTTGAGCACGTGGGTCAACAACCCACGCAGCGAGGAAGAGCCGACGGATGGATGGCAGTTTGGCCGTGATTTTGTCTGGAAAAAAAAGCTGCCAGACCTCGGCCGAGACGTGGTGCGCTTGCCTCACCGCGTGGCCACAGAAGCTGTTGCTGACCACTATCTGCGTCGCCGCATAGCTCCACTAGTGCCGTACCCGACTGCAGCGCCTCTGCCCAAAGCCGATATGTCCAAAGCAGAGCAAGCTCGCATCCTGAGTGTGTATCTGCGACCGTGGACTTTAGCAAGTGAAGATTCCACTGCACACGTTCCGCATCTGGCCGCTTTGGATTGCCCCATCTCTGACATTCAACAGACGCCGCGACAACGGTGCACTGCGAAGACGCAGCTAGGTCGACGCTGCCACGCCGCGGCGTGGCGAGACTACATCGAACACCACATTGTGTCGGCCAACGCAAGACGCACCATTCAAAATTTCTTAGCTGCTGCGGAGTGCTCGCCGGAGGAAGCGGAAGCAAGCCTAGACACGACCAAACTTGCCCATGTGGACGTAGACACCAGCTGGGTGGATCTGACCACCGTGCAACGCCTGACAGCCGGCCACGGTTTCCGATATTCCAAACGGTCCGAGCCAACCGTGCAGAACATTGTGCAACAGTGGACACCCGACAATGCAGGCCTCAATCCCATCCAGGTTCGGAACAAGTGTGTCGGCATCCCGGATCCCGGCCAAGCTCCGACTGTACCAACCACCCAAAATAGGCCCAATTCTAATAAACCACCCCCGAACGTAGATGTAAGTTACGCACACTTCAGTGCCCACACAGCTCGTTCCTGGTTGCATATACCCTCCAAAGAAGCACGACTGGACCGACACCGAGCCAAGAACAGACCCAGTGTTTGCAAGCCATTCTGGAACGTTGCATTGTGGAGCACCAAGAAGAACGGCAGGACGTGCCACAGCGTTCTGAGCCGTTTCGCGCAATCTTGCATGGAGTGCCAGGAGCAGGCAAGTCACAGACCTTGAAGTGGATTCGGGCATTTTTCGAGAGCACTTGCCAGTGGTCCCATCCGCAAGACTTTGCTTTCGTAGCTCCGCAAAATACTCAGGCCGCTTTGATTGAGGGAATCACCCTCCACTCGTTCGCTGACATGCGGGTCAAGGGCGCCAAGAACAAGCCTGACCCCAACACAAGCATGCAGCGATTTGTCAAATTCCAGCGGCTGCGATGGCTGATCATCGACGAATGCAGCACTGCGGCGTTGGAAGTGTTGGCAGCCTTGGAAAAGCACTTGCAGGACGCAGTGCGCCCAAAGAATTCTTGGAAATGTCGAAAGTCCGGCGCGGTGCGACCTTTTGCCGGCATCAACGTTTTGATCGCCGGGGATTGTTGGCAGTTCCCCGCCGTAAAAGCCACCAGCATTTTCCAAAATCCTTTCAGAAGCGGCCAAAGCCTGTCCGTCACCGCCTTGCAAAAAATCTTGTGGACGCACAACCAAAACAACGTGCAGCACCTGTTCGAATTGACCAAAGAACACCGCTGCACGGATCCATGGTTGAGCGCCATCTTGAAGGAGGCGCGGCGCGGAACTCTGAACCAGGAACTGTGGTCCTTCTTGCATGGCTATCCGACACTCCATCCCGGATCGTGGGATCCCACCACCAACACCTGCGGATGCAAAAATCCAACATGCGAGGGTTTACCCAAAATTTGGACACAGGAGGTTTTGCACGGAAGCGACGCCCGTACTTGGGCGGCTCGCCTCGGTGACGAGTGCAACGTCTGCTCAGCCGAGCGGCGGCGGCGTTGCGTCGTCGCCGAGTCAAGCGATTTCGGACCTAACCCTAAAGACCCCAAATTTTTACATGCCCCTTTCATCCATGGTTTAAATGCAGCCAAATACGTGGCAGCCTTGCTTCGGGCTCGGTGGGTGGCAGCCGAACAGAACCAGCTTTTGCTCTGGGCGGTGGCGCAGGACACGCCCTTGTTCCACACCGACCCAGACACCGACGCGCACGAACTTCGGCGTCGGAAAGAAAACTGGCTGCAGAGGCACGATCAATCGACAGGAGGCATAATGGGACTCTTGCCCTTGTTGCCGAACATGCCGGTGCGGATCACCCAAACATTGCCGGAACTCAAGCCTTTTGGCCTTTTCAAAAATACACGTGGGCAGCTTTACAACTGGACATTGCACCCCGAGGACGTGGCAGCAATCCAGACTTGCTCCGACTCCGACTGGGTTCTGCGCCACCTGCCCACGTGCATTTTCGTGGCCATCCCAGGCGCCACATGGCAGCACCGCCCAGGCCTGCCAGCGGGCGTCGCCTGCATCCGACCGGGAGTGCAACACTGGCAGCTGGAAGCGCACGGACAAGCCACGGTTGCACGCAAGGGATTCCCTATAGCGTGCGATTACGCAGGGACAGCCCATTCGTTTATGGGAGCCACGTTGGCCGCTTGCAGCTTAGACCTGGGGTTCTGGGATTCCTCGGCGTCCCGGGACTCGCAGCTTAGCGCATACATGTGCTTGAGCCGAGTCAAAAGGGCCGAGGACGTTTGCATCGCCCGCACCTTTTCCCCTAACCTACTAAGTCAAGGTGAATTAATAGGCCCCGAAACGTTTTTGCAGGTGCATCGGCAAAAATTGACCTTGAACGAAGCCAAGAGTAGGTTTGAAAAGGATCAGGTGCAACGCAAACGCAACACCGAAACCCTCTTGTTTTGTCGCGGTTGCAGTCCCAAAGCCAAAGGCAACCAAGGGTTGCTGCCGATCCGGGAGTTCGCCGACAACAACACTTGGGATCCAGAGGGTTGGTACGCCATAGTGCAACTCGGCATGGAACGTATGTGCAGCCAATGCCGTGAGAGTCGAAAGCCGCAGCCCCAGACCGCGCCAGGGGATCAGCCGGTTGGAGCCGAGGAACCGAGTGTTCCGTGTGCCTTTTGCACCGTCACCAAACTTCCCAAACTCGGTTTTTGTCAAAAGTGTTTGGCCACAGAGCGCTTAGCTTGTGCCAAATGCGACGTCGGAATGAAGTTGAAGCGCAAAACTCTAGCTGCCTTCAGCCCCGAAGAGATCCAACGAAGAAAGCGCACCAAAGAGCTTCGGAGAGCGCGCTGCGTAAAATGCGCACTTGTCCGACCCAATGTGGCGAAAGGAAATGTGGGGCACTGTGACCTGTGTCAAAAATCGATCAGTGTGTCGCATTTCCACAAGTATGACTCCGCTTCAAAAACCGGCATTTGCCGCAGGTGCGCACAGAAAGCCGCAGAACTCAAGCGAGCCGCAGCCAAAGTGTGTCCACAGTGCAGCCTGCCTTTGCACGCAGCGGCCACGCCGGGGACGTGGTGTCGGAAATGTGCTTATCCACCGTGTGCAGGTTGCGAAAAAGTGGAGCGGTGCAAAAAAGGCTCCAACCATGCCAAGCATCGCCCCTTTTGGCGTTGCGAAACGTGTGCCGCTCACGTGTGTACCGAGTGTGCAAAGAAACCAGTGGGTCCGTCGGCCGGGCCAGACGCAGTGTGTCCGCAGTGCAAGCCTAACAACTGTTGCCCCAAGTGCAAGGCGCCCACGCCTGCAACAGCAAACCTCGGTTCGTGGTGCCAAGCTTGCGCCTATCCGCCATGCTCCGGCGGCTGCGGCGCGCCGCGCCCGTGTTTGACCGGCGGCAAGTATCACGCCAAGCAATTGCCCACGTGGACCTGCCAAGCTTGCAGCGCTGTGGTCCCACCCAAAAAACGGTCCAGAACGACAGGGCCTGTGTCCCGCGCCGACGCGGCCACACAGGAGCCAGACTTGCCACCTTTACCACCACCAGCCAGCCCGCCACCGGACAGACCAAATCAATCGCTGTCCGACAACGCCTTTGCAGCCATACCCAAACGAAGGAAAACCAAAGCCAACACTTTGCCACCTAGCGACGACTTCCTGCGGGTGCCAGACATGCCACCTTTGCCACCGCCGGCCACCCCGCTGGCGAACAAATCGATTGCGAGCACGGACGGTGGTCTGCCCAAGCGGAGAAAGAAATAGTCACACAATGGACAATGACAACCAACCCAAGTTGCTTCCTTGCCAGCCAAGTGCCAGACCTCGATTACGCGCCAGACCTTCGTATAAGCCCATGTAAACGTAAGCCAACAACCCGATTATGTGCCAGGCTCGGGTCCGCCAGGGCTTAGCCCAGGCTCCTGCACGGGGTCCGGAGCTTAGCTCATGGGCGCACCCATGCCAACATAATACGGATGCCTACCCCCTCTCCACTAGAACCGATAGTGCCAGCTTGCCGGCCAAAGTGCCTGACCTGTAAGTGCCAAACCTTCATATAAGCCCATTCAAACATAAGCTAACCCCCGATTATGCGCCAGGCTCGGGTCCGCCAGGGCTTCACCCAGGCTCCATCACGGGGTCCGGAGCTTAGCTCATGGGCGTACCCACGCTAAAAGGATACAGAGGCCTAGCTAGAGCCGATATCGTGCAAGCCTGCCTGCCGGAGCACCCGACCTGTCAGTGCCATGCCTTCATATCAGCCCATGTAAACACAAGCGAACCCTCGATTCTGGAGCGGTTGACTGCGCCTGTCAGGAAGTTTTCGATCAGGCATGTCTAGACTTTGCCGTGTGTTTCGAACCAGTCAGAGAGCCCTGTCCCAACCACTGGGGATTTTGAAGAAGACAAACCGCACACATGTTCCAGCGTCCATGGGAACGAGCTGAACACTGCGTGGCAGTCTGTCGTTGCAGCAGGCGGATCAGTGGGCAGAAAGCACTTCAGAGCAGTCTGTCGTTGCAGCAGGCGGATCAGTGGGCAGAAAGCACTTCAGAGCACCCATTCATATTTTGATGTCGGAGAGTACGCTGTCGGAGAGTCTCATCGTGAAGCAGGTTCTTTTTCATTGTAAGACTCTAAGCTGCAACGATGTAAGTCCTGGCCAAGGGACTGGATGGAACAGTGGATTCTGATCGACCTGTAGCGTTCTGTTAAACGCTCTATCCAAACTCACACTGTCAGGCCAGACCCTCAAGCTGTCAGTCAAGAGTGAACACCCATGGACCAGCGCATGCCGGAGTTCGAAAAAGAGACAGAAGTCCCTACAAAGGTGAGCTTGCTTGCCTCCGCCGGGTCATGCGTGAGGAAGTCAGTGTCTACATGCGTTTCGTAGTTTGTACGGTGAGCTTGCTCGCTCGGAAAGAGTCAACGCCCATGTACCAGCACATGACTGAGTTCGATAGAACGTTCTGTTCAAAGAAGGTTTCCAATATTCGAAACGCTCCGAGCCAACCGTGCAGAATATTGTGCAACAGTGGACACCCGACAGTGCAGGCCTCGATCCCAGCCAGTTGTTGTTGTTGTTGTTTGTTGTTGTTGTTGTTGTTGTTGTTGTTGTTGTTGTTGTTGTTGTTGTTGTTGTTGTTGTTGTTGTTTTTCTTGTGGCTGTGAGTGTGGTTGTGGAGGAGGAGGAGGAGGTGGTGGTGGTGGTGGTGGTGGTGGTTGTTGCACTTGTGGTGGTGGTTGTTGTTGTTGTTGGCCGCGCTGGGGCCGCTGTTGTCCCAGCGTGGGGGTTATGTTGGCCCAGCTGGAGCCTACATTGCCCCATCTGGGGCCTATGTTGTGCCAGCGGGGTCTTCGGGCTATGTTGGCGTATCTGGCGAACATCTGGAAACCAAATCCCCAAAATCCACGCATGGAGGGAAAACATGGCTCAGCCCCGGAGGGTTGGGGGCTGTCTCGGCTAGGTTGGCTCATTTTGGGTGCCATGTTGGCCCACAGTCGGGGCTGTGTTGGCCACTCTTGGGCTATCTTTGGGCTCTGTGGGGCCATCTCGAGGCTATGTTTGGCCTATCGGGGCCCTCTGCTGCCCCACCTTGACCTTCTGTTGGCCCAGCTTAGACATATGTCGTCCGATCTTGCCTCTGTGTTGGCCCAAACAAAAAGAAAACGCAAAAAAAAACTGGGCCATCTGGAAACCAAATCCCCAAGGTCCACGCAAACCCCACGCCATGGAGGGGAAACATGCTAGGTTGGCCCATTTTGGGTGCCATGTTGGCCCACAGTCGGGGCTGTGTTGGCCACTCTTGGGGCTAGGTTGGCCCATCTTGGGGGCTATGTTGGCCCATCTTGGGGCTATGTTGACCCATCGTGGGGTTATCTTGACCCAGCTTGGGGGCTATGTTGGCCCATCTTGACCCTATGTTGGCCCATCTTGGGCCATGTTGGCCCAACTTGGGCGCTTTTTTCGGCTTATGTTGCGCCATGTTGACCCATCTTGAGCCACAAAGCCGGAAAAATGCAAGAAG
>CAXAMN010007925.1:91549-104312 GCA_963970005.1 Durusdinium trenchii | reverse complement strand
GTCCAAAACGAGCCTCTCATGGTCGCACTTTCGATGCCAAACGCCCCATGAGCCCCCAAACAGCTACCATGAGCCCCCAAACAGCTACCCGTAATCCCTGGCGCGCTCCCCCTTGCAACGGCGGGGGTTGGCGGATATATATATATATATATATAATCAACATTTTACATGATGGTTACCACAGGTGATTCAAAGATTAAGAAACGATTGGAGGCATTAACCCTTGCAATTGCTTTCAGGCGCTAGTCCTTTTTCCCATCTTGTTTCGGGCATCGAGTTGTCCTTTTTCTCGGATCCAATCGCTTTCGAGTCGGGGAGGTCATCACCCTCCGGATCAGAGATCCGCATGGAAAAGCCACGGACATTCAACTTGACTCTTCCCTTTGAATCACGCAGGCGGGTTTTGCTGAAGATAGGGTGTTGTAGAACCGATTTGGCGGGGTTCGCCAATCATTTGGAGGGTGTTGTAGAAAAGGATTTCCGAAGCCAAGCTGTTCTCTCCCTGCACTGTCCCACCCATTTTTTGTTGGAAGATGGTGCAAAGTGAACACCTCGTTTTTCCTTCCTTGGTAGGCTCTTGGCCCCTTTGGTTAATTCGGGATTTGCTACCAACCCCCTAGAGGTTGAAACCTTAGCAGAATATCTAAAAACAGGCAAGACACCCATACCCATGCCTATGTGTCTCTGTGCTGAGAAGACCCATGTGGCGGCGTGATCGCCTGCTATTCGTGTCACAAGATTGCTGTGGATTCGCCTTGGCAGAGATCAAGTCCCTCATGGAGGCGGGTTTCTTTCCCTACCCAGTCAGGGGATAACCTGCCAAAGCGTTTTGGGGGATTGGGACACCCCAGTAGACATGAACTGGTGGAAAGTTCAGCTAACCTCTATTTTCCAGTGAAACCGAGGAGGTTAGCTCAACTCACTTGCTTTGTTCCTTCACAACATGTGGTCGAGTTCTTCTCTCGTCAGGTCCAGAAATCTTGGTGAGCAGGGTGAGCTCCCATTCGCCGGGAAAAAGGACACATCTATGATCATCTATGGCACATGTTCACCAGACCAGTGGAATCGATGAGGTATGATGAGGTTGATTTGTTCGCTTCAGCAATCTTCCACCCAACCTTGCCGCCTCGAAGAACGACCTGTTGCCACTCGAAAACCTGAACCACCTGTTGCCACCTGAACACACCGGTCACATGCCGAATCTCGCGTGGCCCGCAGCCGGAAGCGGTGCGAAGCGGCCAGGCTGGTGCCAGTCGGGTGGATTTGCGGTCCACGCTCTACGTGGTGGACATGGTCTTGAAACGGGCTGAAGTCTCTCAAGTGCGTTCGCGTGATGACCCTTTGGCCGATCAGGCGGCGCAGGGCGGCGCCGGGTTACCGCGGTGGCGGCGATTCTGCCGGAAGATGAGTGATGAATAGACACTCCGAGTAACGGAAGGTTGGGGTTGATATAATATATATAACTATATCATACATGACTTGACCTGACTTGATTTGACATGACATGACATGAGGACAGGACAGGACTGGACAGGACAGGACAGAACATACGTACTAACTTACTAGCATAAGATATTACAACATGACACAGTATAATACATATACACACATACTTACATACAGACAGACAGACAGACAGCCAGGCAGGCAGACAGACAGACAGCCAGGCAGCCAGACGGACAGACATGCATACATACATACATACATAGATACATACATACATACATACATGCATCCATGCATGCATACATACATACATACATACATTTACATACATACATTTACATACATACATGCATACATACAGACATACATACATACATATACAGATATACACACATACATACAGACATACATACATACATACAGACATACACACATACATACACCGGACATTCTCCAAGGCCGGGGAGCAAACCTGCAGGTGGTTATGAAACCATTGGTGGCACCCAAATCAGGAGGCACGTGGAAGAAGGGCAAAGCGGCCTACTGGGAGCAGCTGCAGGCAAGATTCACTTAAGCAGCCACAGCACCAGCCGGGTGGACCCACCAAGGGGTTCATGAAAGCCGTACAAGATGTCCCAACCCAATGGCTTGGCCCACCCACCTGGTGCCAATTTCTTGACACATGCCACCACTGGCACCAGTACCGTGATCCTCATGCATCACCAGTTACAAGAGGCCCAACAGGCTGCCAACGAAGAAGGACACCTACAATACAAGGCCTGGCTCCAACAAGGGCAAGCAAAAGGCCTCAAAGGCCTATTCAGAAGCTTCAAAAGCAGTGAAATCCCTTGGCAGAGGCCATACCGACAGCTGCCACCAGATCAAAGAATGACGCAGCGCCTACATGATTGGGGCACGCTCTGGCAGATTCGACAGGACAACCAGCCAACTGAACGACCCAGCCTCAAGGCGCAAGCGCAGCAGCAGGCACAACAGTTAAAACCCTCAAAGGCCTACCAGACAAAGCCAGCGGCCCTGATGCAGTCTCTGCACAGCTCCTCAGAACTGCACCCCCGCTTTCCCTTGGACCGCTACTGAAGCTCATTCAAGAGATGGAAGCCAAAGCCCAATTACCAACCCAACTTTAGATGCATTTGGTGGTAATGCTGCCAAAGAATCAAACCATCGAGCGGCCTATCACTTTGACCTCAGTCCTCTACAGGGTATGGTGTCGGCTCCGCAAACCTCTGCTCGATGAGTGGCAGCGCAACCTACCACCCCACATGAACCACGACCGCGCCAGGCCAGGGGCAAATGTTCTGCAGGTTGCCCTGGAACGGCTCCTTCGCCAAGAAGTTTACCGGGCCAATGGACAGCACGGCGTCACTGTCCTTATGGACATGTCCACCTTCTACCACCATCCAGCTGGACCGCCTCCAAGAGCAGGCACTGGCACTCCAGTACCCACCAATCATGCTGGAGATGGCAATGCGGTGTACACAGGCCCAAAGGCAATAGTGGCTGAACAGGAGATGACTCCTTTCTTTCATGTCACCAAAGGAGTACCAGCAGGATGTCCGCAGGCGCCACTCCTGGCCAAAGCAGTCTTAGCTCCAGCCCTCACGCCATGGCAGGAGCAGCGCAAGCACATCCATCTCTCCAGCTGGGTTGACGATGTTGGCTATGACACAGCTGGGAAGCACCCACAACAGGTGCCAAACAGGCAGTTGAAGCATACAGAGACCTCCATCAAAGACTCACCTCCTTGGGTCTCAAAGTCAGCCCCAAAAAGACCGCCTTCATTGCCACAGACAAACTCACAGACAGAGAGCTCAAAGCTATGCTCGGGAAGACGAGCCCCCAGTGGCCACAGTCATGCGTGACCTTGGAGTGGACCACCAGGCTGCCAGGGTGAGGCGAATCCCAGTCATGAAGCGGCGGCTACACAAAGCCACACAATGGAAGATCAAGCTCCGAAACCTCAAAACCCCTGCACTACGGATCAGACTCAGACTACACAGAGGTGGCATACAACCAGTGGCTATCTGGGGCGTTGAAGGCCAAGGCCTCGCTCTCAGATACCGTACAGCACTTCGACATGCACTGGCCAAGCATCTGGGCCCACAGCATCCTGGATGCCACATACGATATATTCACAGCGACAAGTACATGGACCCAGCAGACCAAGTCATCATTCATCACGTCCGCGCCATGCACCAACTCATCCAGGCCTGGCCTGAAGACCAATGGCAGCATTTGGGGCAAGCATGGGCAAACACCAAGCCCTACAACAAAAGCAACACGATTGGTACACGGTACGAGGACCTATGGCAGCCACCATTGCCTACCTGCAAGAATGGAACTGGGACACCCACAATCTCATGCACTGGACCAGGCAGGAAACCCAGTTTTTGCTGAGCAATGAGATCGCGCTCCAAGCACCATGGTGGCAGATTGAACACGTTCTGCACCAAGAGGCCCAACAACAACGTGTAAGCAGATTGGCAGGGAGACAGAACCATCAACATTTGATCCCAGGCATTGACTGGCATGTCTGCAGACAGATCCAAACCAGAGCGGCAAAAGCAACACCTCAAGACCTGGGTCCAAGGGGCCCTCCAGTTTCGAGATACCACTTCGACCAAACCTTGTCCCATCTGCCATGTGCCCGCCACACCAAAACATATCCTATGGCTACGCAAGCTACCGGCAGAATGGCTTGAACGCATCACTTTGCCCAGAAGAGGAGCCGTTATGGTCCAAGGGATGGATTCCGCCCACACCACAAGATCACAAACAGCAGCAGCATCCCTATCAAGGGCATGGCATCTGGCAGACTCTCCAGGCCATTGGACCTGACCAATGCATTGGTTGTGCCTTCACGCTTGATGCCACACCCTCAACCTACGATGCCAGAAGTCAAGCCTGGGTCTTTGGACTCTGCGTCCACACCCAAACCATGGGACAGTTGAGACGCCTCGGAGCCATCACCGGCATCCCAACCGGAGCACAGACCAAACCCAGAGCCCTCTTTGGTGGCATTGGCCAAACACACCACAACCCCCGTCAAGGTCATCATCCAGCTCAGTTCCGTCTGGGAAGCCTGGCACAAGAGCCCGCGCCAGCATCAATTCCAAGACCTTATATGGACAACATCACCAACCAGGAAAGGAAACGCATCACTGTCCTATACATCAGCAGGAACACAAAGACCCCTGATGCACCCGGCAACGAACCTCAGCTCCGGCGGCGACAACGGGATGCAGCCCTGACGGCCTGGGAAAGAGCAAATGCCATGCGTGACAGGAAACTCACTGAGTGGCAGCAAACCCTCGATCAGGACCATGCACTGATCTACAAACAAACATGCTGTCCGGAGGCTCGAGAAGATCTATGAGGACAAACAGCACTACATCTATTGCAAGGCACCCAGGCAGCAGGGCAAACAAACTAAGCAACACAAGAAGGATCTGGTGAAACAGTGCACCAGGCCCTGGCAGCCGAACCAGCATCGCTGGGAACCACACCGCAGTGGATACCACTGCAGTGCCTGCGGAACCCGCACGCACCAAGGCCTATACTTGAGGACAGGCTCAAGGAAACCTGCCCACAGCTGCAAGCTGACACCACCAGCCACGAATCAGGACCAGAGGCTGCCCCACTCACCAAAAAGCCCACCAGAGCACAGAACATCAAGACTCTGTTGCGCAACCAGACCCTGACAAACCCTGGCAAAGACCAACACTGCTTTGAGGAGACAAAGGGGTACCTCAAGTGCACCAAAATGTGGCACTAGCATCCATAAGAGGATCAACGAAGTGGCATTTCAAGAGTATGTCAATAGCCCATGCCTGGACCAGGCATTTCACCTGTATCATAGCTATCAGGTGGGAGGCCATCGCGATTAGGTGGGAGGCCACCGCGATTGTGTGGCAGCCCACAGCTATCAGGTGGGAGGCCATATTAGGATGAAGGCCATAGCCCATCGCGATTAGGTTGGAGGCCATTGCTATTAGGTTAGGTTGAAGGCCATAGCTATCAGGTGGGAGGCCATCGCGATTAGGTTGAAGGCCATAGCTATCAGGTGTGAGGCTATCGCGATTAGGTGGGAGGCCATCGCGATTAGGTTGGAGGCCATTGCTATTAGGTTGAAAGCCATAGCTATCAGGTGGGAGGCCATCGGGACTAGGTTGGAGCTGTGACAAACTTAGATGGTGTTTTTTGCTGGCGTTTGAAGTCTTTGAGGTGTTAGTCACCCTTGATGTTCTCTGATGATGCAGTGCAGCATGAGTGCCCACTTTGCAGCACGACATCGTTAATGAAACCCCGTCTAGCATTACTAGAAATCTATTTCTTGGCAGATTTATCATAATCGAGGATTCAAAGGGGGACTTATGCAGTTGTGGTCACTGCGCATGGATTCCCGATGGCACCATGTCTTTTTGCTTGTGATGAAGTTTGGTGATTTTGGTGATTGATTTGGGTGGTCTGTCAGGTTCCCAGCCTCTTGTCAAATTCGATTTCTACTACCTGGATTCCGGTGTCCTTGAGTGCTTCAGGAAACCTACTACAGCCCTGGAACTGCGTGCATGAGAACTGTCAGCAAACCCCACCACCAAAGCCCCGGCCCACCTCTAGATACACGCACAAACACATGCAGCATCACACAGCCATGTCCCTCTTGAACCTTCCCGACAGTTCAGACACGCTCTGGCACGCCTTCACATAATTGTATATACTGTATCAGGTGCTTTGATTCATTCTGTGTGTTACGCATTCTGCCACTTACGCTTTGGATCAAAACTGTGAGGGAACCTGTCTCCAACTCTTTCGAGGCTACATGCCGGCACCGACTGTGCAGCCTCCACCGGCTGCATGTATGGGAGATCATGGTTTAAAGTGCCACTGCAAGATCTGATGTTTCTTTCATTGTTGTTGTGTAACAGAGTAACATACTGACGATGACACATTTTGCAGCTGTATACTTTGTTTGCTGCTTCTTTTTCCCGCGAAGGTATGAGCATATGATGCAACTGATGGCTCCAACCATGACAGACAGCTTCAGCTTGTTTGTGCACCAACCAAGTGAATCATGAGTGAGCGCAAGTCACAGGAATGACGCATCACCAAGGAATCATACGTTGGCAAGCTTGCCGCTTGCTCAGAGCAGGGATCTGATGTTTCTTTCAAGTATATATAGATCTTCAATTGCTGCATGGCGCCGACTCAAAATCCTGAATTTCTCTCTTTTGAGCCAAGGCAGTAGGCAAAACACTTCAACAATACATTTATATTATTTATAAATTAGCCCAGGTACGCCTCAATATTTTTCCCGAAGGGTTCTTCCGAAAATTCTCTTGAACACTTACACTTCTACACGTACACTTGAACACTTACACTCGTCTATACTCACTATACTCACAATGGCACAGAAGTATCCAAGTGAAAGTTTGTAAGGGAGAGTATGCAAGTGTAAGTATCCCAGTGTAAGAGTGAAAGCATCCAAGTGCAAGTATGCAAGTGTAAGTATCCCAGTGCAAGTATGCAGGCGCAAGTAAGTATCCCAGTGCAAGTATGCAAGTGTGAGTATGAAAACTTTCACGGGAGATATCCTAATGAAAACTTTCACGGGAGATATCCCATAATGAAAACATCGCCGCACTTTATAAATTCTCTTTAAAGGCGGAGGGTGGGACGAACAGCGTCAACCGAAAATGCAACCCTCTGCAGAGATCGTGCGTGTCGTGTGCGCGAAATGTAGGCGAGAGTGCGATTTGTCCGTGGCGCGCGCAACTTGGATGGGCTGGGTCCTTACTAGTGGTTTAACATGTTTAACCTTGTTTAGTAAATATATGTTAAGAGGCAGTTAGAAATATGTTAGTATTATGTTAAAGCACTGCTAGAGAACTAACATATTTAAGAGCTTTAGCTAAAAGTTATAACTTGTAGCTAAGTCTACTTGATTATGTTAAAAGTTTTAGAGGGTTAGCAACTTTAGCCACCTTTAGCTATGGTTTTTGAAAACTACATGTTTATCGACAATCGGATCATGATTCATTGATGATTTATATTCACAAAATGAAGCAGAAGTACTGTTTTGAAAACTTTTATTGATGCTGACATAATTTTAAAGTGCAAACCTCTTTGTCTGAAATGTTGAGAGCCTTCATGGCTACTAGCCTTTATGGCTTCCTGTGTTTGCAAGCCTGCATGGCTAACATTGCCAGCCTCTACATGGCTAGCCATTTCATTGTTGCAAGCCTTTATGGCTTTCTGTGACACGCAGGCCTTTATGGCTGACACATGTGTCATTTGTAAGCGCATGGTGGCTGCTCTCTGCGTGTGCGTGGACATTTGGGCAAGAATGCATGTATGGTCAAATGTACAGAAAGCCGATGTTCAAGCATAGAAGGCAAAACATTGTCATTGAGCAGACCATGTCACTTTCAACTTGGGGCATACAATGGGTACAGTGAGTGTTGCGCTTGCTATTGGCTTTCCAATTGTGCATCCACTGCCACTGCCATGGCTGGCTATTGCTTTTCAAGCCTTTGTGGCTATATTGTTTCTAAAGCTTCTTAGCTACTGTATACATACAGCCTCACTGGCATTGCTCTATAAACCCTTTGTGGCTGTTGCTCCGTGAAAGCTTTTGTGGCTATGGTATTGCAAGCCTTGTGGCTGTACTGAAATGCAAGCCTTTGACTTGAGCACTACAAACTACATTGTGTATGCCATCTCATGTTTGTTTCAAAGCACAGCAGGTGCTTGTAGTGCAGGGGGAAGTGCCAGCCATGGTTGAAGCTCGGGAAAGCCTGGGTGTTTGCTGGAAGAATGGTCAGTGGTGGCCATGGCATTCTTCCATGATCGAAAAGCACAATGGTGTTGCTTATTTGAGAATGAGAGCGCTTCTCAGGGCCTGGTCAAATGGTTGACCAAGGGAAAAAGGCATCCCTTGCAAGCAGCCAGCAATTGGCAAATCTGGTGGACATGAGGAACAAAGCTGCTGTAGGTCCTGTAGGTGGAGAAGCAGATGATTTGCTTGCTAGTCAAAAAGAATGGACAGGAGCAAATGAAGAATCACAGCATGGTGAACCTGCTACAAGAAGAGAAAGTGTGTGCGACAGGGAATGCGCACAGTGCCATTTGACCTCGATGGCACTGCAGTGGAACTTCTCATGCAAGGCACCAGGCCTCTGCGCCCAGACCTTCTGGTGAAGAAAGACAGCAGCATGTTGGCCGCAGTGTTTGGCTACTTGGCAGTGGACGCTGAGAATTGCATAAATGCACCTACAAGACAATACAAGAAAGCTGCAAGTGGCAAATGATGGCACTGCAGGATTGCTGAACACTGCACAACTATGTCCCTTACTGGGTGACACTGCTGGTTGAAAAACAATGTGCTCTTGCTTTGCTGCGTTTTTGTAGTTTTGTCTGCAAGCCCACTGTTGCCTTTCTGCTTCACAAGCCTCCATGGCTTTGCAAGCCCAAGTGGCTACCCTTTTCACCTTGCATGCCTACATGGCTTTTCCAGCCCAAGTGGCTAGCTTTGTCACAATGCAAGCCAATGCAAGCCTACATGGCTTTGCAAGCCTTCATGGCTATACTTGCGCAACCAAGCCTATGTGGCTTTCCATATTGTACGCCCCCATGTGGCTATTGAAATGCTAGGTTCATTGATCACCTTTCAAGCCTACATGACTATTTGATATTTACAAGCCAGAATGGCCAAGCGATTGCAAGTTGTTTGTTTGCCAACCAACTTGCCAGCACATGTTTATTTTTACTGTGTAAGCCCATGTGGCTACTTGATGATCATTGTAAGTCACCAACTTCGCTTTGCAAGCCTCAATGGCTATTGCATCACAACTTGTTATGTATTTTCTTTGCTATTTGCAAGCCTTAATGGCTACTCAATGTAGTTCTTAGTGAACATATATGTTTCTCCAAACTCATTGTGGCAAATTGTTAAATCAATCACTGTGGGGGAAGGGAACTGGGGGAAGGGAACTTTGGGAAGGGAACTGGGGGAAGGGAACTGGAGGAAGGGAACTGGAGGAAGGGAACTGTGGGAAGGGAATTGGGAAGGGGATTGTGGGAAGGGAACTGGAGGAAGGGAACTGTGGGAAGGGAACTGGGGGAAGGGGATTGTGGGCAGGGAGCTGTGGGAAGGAAACTGGTGGAAGGGAGCTGCGGGAAAGGGATTTGATGAAGGGAACTGGAGGAAGGAAACTGGAGGAAGGGAACTGTGGGAAGGGAATTGGGAAGGGGATTGTGGGAAGGGAACTGGAGGAAGGGAACTGTGGGAAGGGAACTGGAAGGGAACTGGAAGAAGGGAACTGTGGGAAGGGAGCTGGAGGAAGGGAACTGGAGGAAGGGACCTGTGGGAAGGGAACTGGGGGAAGATGGAGGAAGAGAACTGTGGGAAGGGAACTGTGGGGTGAACTGGAAGAAGGAAACTGTGGGAAAGGAATTGGAGGAAGGGAACGGCAAGAAGGGAACTGTGGGAAGGGAACTCGAGGAAGGGGCTTGGATGAAGAGAACTGTGGGAAGGGAACTGGTGGCAATTTATATATATAATTGGTTTGTAGGTTTGGCTAGTGTACAAAATCCTAGATTCAGCAGCTGAATCTAACTTCTAAAAATTCATGATTTAGATTCAGCTGCTGAATCTAACTTCTAAAAATTCATGATTTAGCTTCAGCTGCTGAATCTAACTTCAAAAAAATCATGATTTAGATTCAGCTGCTGAATCTAACTTCTAAAAATTCATGATTTAGATTCAGCTGCTGGATCTAACTTCTGGAAACCATGATTTTAGATTCAACTGCTGAATCTAGGATTTTGTACACTAGCCAAACCTACAAACCAATCATATAGATTGCCACCAGTTCCCGTCCCACAGTTCCCTTCTTGCCGTTCCCTTCCTCCAATTCCTTTCCCACAGTTTCCTCTTCCCACAGTTCCCTTCTTCCAGTTCCCTTCCAGTTCCCTTCCCACAGTTCCCTGCCCACAATCCCCTTCCCCCAGTTCCCTTCCCACAGTTCCCTTCCTCCAGTTCCCTTCCCACAGCTCTCTCCCACAGTTTCCTTCCCACAGTTCCCTGCCCACAATCCCCTATCCCCTTCCCAGTTCCCTTCCCACAGTTCCCTTCCTCAGTTCCCTTCCCCCAGTTCCCTTCCCAAAGTTCCCTTCCTCCAGTTCCCTTCCCGCAGTTTCCTTCCTCCAGTTCCCTTCATCAAATCCCTTTCCCGCAGCTCCCTTCCACCAGTTTCCTTCCCACAGCTCCCTGCCCACAATCCCCTTCCACCCGTTCCCTTCCCACAGTTCCCTCCCTCCAGTTCCCTTCTTCCAGTTCCCTTCGGCCAATCCCCTTCCTCCAGTTCTTCTCCCACAGTTCCCTTCCTCCAGTTCTCCTTCCCCCAGTTACCTTCTTCCAGTTCCTGCCCAAAGTTCACTTCCTCCAATTCCTTTCGCCCAGTTCCCTTCCCACAGTTCCCTTCATCCAGTCCCTTTCCTCCACTTCCCTTCCCCCAGTTCCCTTCCGACAGCTCTTTCCACCAGTTTCCTTCCCACAGTTCCCTGCCCACAATCCCCTTCCCAGTTCCCTTCCCACAGTTCCCTTCCTCCAGTTCCCTTCCCACAGTTCCCTTCCTCCAGTTCTCCTTCCTCCAGTTACCTTACTCCAGTTCCCAGTTCCCTTCCCCCAAATTGGACTGCAATGCCAGACTATTGTGCATTGTGGTCTTTGCCTGCTGCTCTACAAAAAGTTGGTTATTTGTCTTATTTGCTCACACCTACAAAAGTGGATTCTCACAGGAAACCAGGCAAGCTAAAGATCAGTGCAAGTGAAGTGCTCACTTTGTATCCTACTATGCAATATAATGCTCAAACGATTTAACTTCAAGGTGGTGCGTCTCCACACGCAACAGCTTTCTTGCATCTCTGTCATATGATGGACTTGCTAGTGGCCATACCAATGGGATGTGTCAAGGGCTCACATTTGGACAAAGCAGCTGAAGACATATTGAAATTTTTCAAACTGGCTGAGTGGAGTGAGCATTGTATCAAAAAAACATTGGCTGTTGCACTATGGTGATGAGCTGTCACAACATGGAATGTTATTGCCATGTTGGACTACGGAAAGAAAGCGCAAAGACATTACAGCCATTGCTACCAGAATTCAGTGCCTCACGGGTTTTGAATAGCGCTTTGCTTGAAGTGCTTTCCCAGCAAGTGCACAACAAGACACAGCAGCAAAGCAGGGGCTGCATTGGAAACCAAATCAATGGCCAGCAAGAAACTGATCTCCTGGTTGCAGACCCATCTGGGGCTTTTCAGCAATGAAATATACTCTTGCCACAATATGTTGCTGAAAGGGGGTGGCTCAGCAGCCACCAATGATGTTGTGCTGCTTACCAGTACCGCTGGCAGATGGGATGCAGGCAAAGTGCTTCTGCATTTTGGTATTGGTAATGAAGCTTGGTCTTTATTGAGAACTTTGGAGCTAGTGGAATATTTTCCCAAAGATAGAGCAGCTCTGTGGAATGAGACCAGCAATTGGGTGCCTGTGCCAGCTTCTGAAATCTTGACAACTGTCACCCACACCCCCTACAAAAGTGGAGTGTTGACCTTGGCTCCTTTGCACCTGAGGTGAAAAACACTTCAGCTGCAGCGTTGCTGATTCTCACCTGCTGCAAGCCTTCAATGCCTAGACTGAGCATTGCAAGCCTCCCATGGCTACAGTTTTTTTTGCAAACCCTGCTAGAAGTTTTTTAAAGGCTGAAAACAAAAAACTTGCCAGAGCAAACTTCTTCAAAATTTGCCAGAAAATCTTTCACAGAATTTCTTTGTGAGTTTGAAAATTCTTGCCAAATTAGTTTTGATGTCGGGCAAAATTGGTTTTATTGTCTTGGAAATAGTGATTTTTTGTACTTATGTTAGATACACTCTAAGCGAGTAGCCTACACTTAGTAAAAGTTAGCTAAACTATGTTAAACATGTTAAACCACTAGTAAGGACCCAGCCCATCCAAGAACCCTCTGCGGAGATCGCGCGTGTCGAGCGCGCGAAATGCAGGCGAGAGCGCGATTTGTCCTGCGCGCGGGCAACCCTTTGCGGAGATCGTGCGTGTCGCGTGCGCGAAATGTAGGCGAGAGTGCGATTTGTCCGTGGCGCGCGCAACCCTCTGCGGAGATCGTGCGTGTCGAGTGCGCGAAAAGCAGGCGAGAGCGCGATTTGTCCTGCACGCGGGCAACCCTCCGCGGAGATCGTGCGTGTCGAGCGCGCGAAATGCAAGCGAGAGTGCGATTTGTCC
>CAXAMN010007925.1:75445-91449 GCA_963970005.1 Durusdinium trenchii | reverse complement strand
TGCGATTTGTCCGTGGCGCGCGCAACCCTCTGCGGAGATCGTGCGTGTCGAGTGCGCGAAAAGCAGGCGAGAGCGCGATTTGTCCTGCCCGCAGGCAACCGTCTGCGGAGATCGTGCGTGTCGCGAAATGCGGCGAGAGTGCGATTTGTCCTGCCCGCGGGCAACCCTCTGCGGAGATCGTGCGTGTCGAGTGCGCGAAATGCAGGCGAGAGCGCAATTTGTCCTGCACGCGGGCAACCCTCTGCGGAGATCATCGTGCGTGTCGAGTGCGCGAAATGCAGACGAGAGCCCGATTTGACCTGGACGCGGGCAACCCTCTGCGGAGATCGTGCGTGTCGAGTGCGCGAAATGCAGGCGAGAGCACGATGTGTCCTGCACGCGGGCAACCCTCTGCGGAGATGGTGCGTGTCGAGTGCGCGAAATGCAGGCGACAGGGCGAGGAGTCCCATGCGCGCGCGTATCTGGCGAGCTGCAAGATGAGTACTGGTGAGGAGCTGGAAGATGAGAACTGGCGACTTTATAGTAAAACTTTAGTACGCGGAGTATCGGAGGAGCTGGAAGATGAGAACTGGTGACTTGCAAGTACAACTGTAGTGCGCGGAGTAGCTGGGGAGCTGGAAGATGAGAACTGGCGACTTTGTAGTGCAACTTTAGTACGCGGAGTATCTGGCGAGCTGGAAGATGAGAACTGGCGACTTTGTAGTACGCGGAGTACCTGGGGAGCTGGAGGACGAGAACTGGTGACTTGGTAGTACAACTTTAGTACGCAGAGTATCTGGGGAGCTGGAAAATGAGACTGGCGACTTTGTAGTACAACTTCAGAGGCGGAGTATCTGGGGAGCTGGAAGATGAGAACTGGCGACTTGGTAGTACCACTCTAGTGCGCGGAGTATCTGGGGAGCTGGAAAATGAGAACTGCCGACTTGGTAGTACAGCTGGAAGATGAGAACTGGCGACGCGGAGGTGACTTGCAAGAGGTCAAAAACTTGCAGAAAAAATGTGTTCCTGCGCGTCAGAAAGACATACAGAGAGAGGCACATACACACACAGACATAGATACACACACACAGAGACCCACACACTGCCTCAACACACTCGACTCAACACTTCACACTGAACACTTACAGTAACACATAACTCACACTCTGACTTCACACATGATGAAAAATGCTTTCGGGCCACTCGTCGTCTAGTTTTTAGACACGTCTCAGGTACGCCTCAATGTGCTGGGAGGCATTCTAAGTGGTAGCGAAAACCTAGACTCCCCACCCCCTGGTAGGCAGTCTATCTTTCAGTCCGTCGGTTTTATATGTAACTGTATATGGATAGCTTTAGAAGAGCGAATGGGAGTTGCCAGGGAGTGACCCAGCAATTTTGCTTTTAAGGAACTCCCTTACTTGTATGCGGGGCAGTGCATGAATTATTCACGGGCAGCAATAAAAGTAAGTCTTTTCATCTGTTTAGTGACTTTACAACCACTTCAATGCATGAGTTTGTTGTCTACCAATCCATCGCCTACTCCCTGTTCCACCTTGTTTGCTACAAGCAACTAGAAAGGAACCTTTATCATGTTGCTTTCGAGAGTTGTGTGTGGTGTCTCCCATGCCGAAGCCACGCAAGCACAGACCAAGCCTGCTGCAGGCCATTGCTGATTTAGCCTTTTGAAACATTCTATGAGACTTCACCAAGGTAGACAGCCAAAGCCTGCCGCCTGCATAGAAGCTGGAACATGGCTATCTCATCCTCGATGAGTGCAAGGATGAATGCATTCTTCGCAACGACAAACTCATTCGCAGGCACTACCTGCCAAGAGATGCGCTCTTCGATCCCAGCGACACAGCCGCAGGATGTCCACTGCCACTACATTACTTGAGTAAAGACAGACAGACAACCGGCCGACAACCTGAACAAGTACGATCGCTGGAAGCAACAAGGCCGCAAGGCTGTACAGCACACATGGACAGGGCAAACAAGCTTCAAGATCTTACCGGCATATAGGCTTTTGGCCTACGAAGCCTTCTACAACATCAGCAACGGACCACCAAAGAGGCCAGAAAAAGGCTTCAAGAACGAGTGAAAGCCAGGGCCTCTGGGGCTCAGGAAGAGGGTCGTCGTCCTCTTCGAGTTCCAAAGGGTTAAATTGTCGTGGAAAAGGTAAGGGTTCAAGGCACTCGGAGATTCAAAAGTTTGCAGCAACGCATTGTAGAATCCTTTTGCCGCAGTTGTGGCCAGCGAGGCGACTGGAAGGCCGAATGGCCGTCGAAGAAGTCCACTGATGGCTCAAACACCGAGAAGAGTGCATATGTGGCGCCGACATCAGCCACGCTCGCATTCGACTTGAGCTATGTAAGTGCCGGACATCACCTTCGATGAATCTACCACCAAGGACACCAGTGAATGTTGTTTGGGGATAGTTGATCAACGTATCAAATACTTCGAACAACTTTTCAAGACGAAACTTCGAGCGAAACTCGCTTCCCCTGCCATGATGACCTTGAACAGTGAAGACCGCTCGACAGCGGTGACTGCCGTCACCCCGCCTGTGCAGGATTCTCCCGACCAAACCGAGGTCAGTCCGAGCCTGTTTGGAACACCATCCGTTGTGGATCTAGGAGCATCTCAAACGGTCATAGGAAACGAACAAGTTCCTGAATTGTTAAACAACTTGACGGTTGTGATTCAAAAGCAGGTTCGAAAGACCAAATGCAATTTGATTTTCAAGTTCGGCAATCATCAGACATTGCCCAGCACGATCGCACTTCTTTTGCCACTGGCCGGACCGTGGATTCGTATAGCCATCGTCGAAGGAAAAACACCTTTCCTGCTTTCGAGTAGCTTTCTGAAGCACATCAAAGCCGTAATAGATACTGAGAAGGGTACTCTATGGTCAAAGAAGCTCAACCGTAGTCTAGAGATGACTCAGTCTGCCAAGAATTTGCTTCTTCTAGATATCAACCAGCTATGTGAAGGTGACCAAGCACAGGAGGAACAAACTCCTGAACAGGCGTTCGCGATCCACGGCATTCACCACCGACGGAGACATTATCCGTCTGTGGAAAAGATGCCAAGCCAGATCAGTCAAGGGAATGTGCCTGACACACCCCACTGAACTGCATCGTCCGAATCGTTTCGAATCCACCGTCTCGAATCGTGTGAGGGCAAGTCAAGTGCGTGTCAGCAAAACAAAGACGAACGGCGCCGAAATCAGATTTCGAGCTCAAGCATTTCGTTGAGTCCGCCGTGCACTGACCAAGCGTTGAAGGTCGATCATGTCCACTGTGTGGGATGTTTTGTCATCCGATGGTGAGGTGAGCACTTCGTGTGCCCTCGGCATTGGGTGGAGCTGTGCCGAAGGTGGCGAGGAAGAAGCCTATACATGCAAACAATAGACAGAGAGACATGCATATTTACGTACATACATACCTAATCATACCTACCTACCAAAAAGCAGACAGAGACAGAGACAGACAGAGACACACAGACGGACCGGGACGGATGGACTGACGGACAGACGGACAGACGGACAGGAAATAGTTTCATACATACATTCATCATTCATACATACACATCAGGTGTGGAGACTGGAAGGCTTGACCCATCTTACTTCTTTTTCCTGGTTTTACATTTCGTGATACTTCCTGTATGTATAGTCATCCTGGCCACATGCAACATGGAAAATCCAAAAGCCAATACGACACAGGTCATGTCTTCAGATGGATTCATATTCTACTCCAAGATGGGGACGGTTAGTTTCTGCACAACCAACTAACCATGTTGGGACCGCCTTTTGACAAACACGCAACATGAGCGCAGATGCGCCAAAGCTTCCTGCCATACCTCAGCGACTGGCTGCGGCAGTATTTGGCAGCCCCACGTCACCGGGCATCGGAAAACAATGAGAACTGGTGATGGGATAGCCTTGTTGGACACGGCAGGTGCCAAAAAATTGTTCAATTGTTTAATCTGGGCTCTGAATAATTGTGCTAGACGCAAGTAGGACCTAACTAGGAGTGTGTGTCCACATGTGGTCCAAAAACAGTTTCATGATGTTTCATGGGTGGTCTCCTGAGTTTGGCACAGACCAGTTTGATGGACGACTGGGGGTTAAGGACTTCCAGATGGGTGGGGGAGTTGCATCCACCACCCGCCAACCTCCCAATAGTTGCCAACATTCACATGTTAGAGGTCAACCTTCTAAGGTTTTTTCAGGACTCAATTGGGTTTATGCTTTTAAAATTGGGTGATGCGTCCCCTTCTCCATCCCTAGTGCAAAAGGTATTGCTTGCAGGAACAAAACCCTCGTTATTGTGCCGTCCAAAAGACTGGGGAACCAAGGGTGCGGGTTAGCGGTTCAGACGAGTTTTTTCTCCAAGTGTTGACCCCGCAAATGATTTGAAAACATATGTCCTTTCAAGATTCCGTTCAAAATTAGCCTGAAAAGATTCAACATGGCCAGCCAAGGCAAGCAATCTTCCCTGCAGAAACTCAGACGTGCCTTTGCCACATGCAGCCGGAACTGAGGGTTGTCAGGGTTGTCACAGCTCACTTGACAGCAGATTTGGTGGCAGGACTCGAAGAAATTCGGACATGATGATATTACAGGACCCAAACCCGAAGGCACTTGTCGTGTTTTCAAGATGTGGTTCGGAGTGCAGGGTGTGGCTTTTAGAAAAGTAGAGGATTAACATCCAAACCCAATGTTACCCTTCCCATTTTATGTCAGGGATTGTCCAGATTCCTTCCTATTTTCATGTTCCCGTGTTCATTAAAGATAAACATAATACAGCAGCCTGCCTCCCTCCACGGTGGTGCGCACTAGTATTAACACTTGCACCCCCAGCTGCCGCAGCAGCAGCAACGCCATCAATCAGATTGGCCAAAGTTTAAACAACGAAGCCACAAAACATTGGACAGGTATCCATTCAGTGTCCGCTGACCGTGCAGAATTTCATAAATCCCATCCAAAGGTGGAGTGCTGGGGCTGTTGCTCCCCTTAACGGGGCTGGAATAGAAGGGGATTCCCAGTTGCATCCCAAGACACTGCGACCCTATCCTTTAGAAGCTTCATGAAGCTTCCTTCATTCAACAGCCCTACAATCGCTTCGAAGAGCATGTACCCGGTATTTATCCGATGTATTTATTACCGATAGACAATAGAAATCTTCAACAAAAAGACTTCAAACATCTTCAAGCAAATTGAACTCGTTTTGGACACTTGTCCTCTACCCCCCACTTTCACGGTGACATACGGTGACCTTCCTAAACCTTTTGGTCCTGTCTGCTGACGGCCCCGAGACCTGGCACAGCGCTGGCGAGAGCAGGGCTATTTGTCCGTGGAAGCCCTGGCACCGCTGCTGGATCAGCTTCAGGGCGATGGAAGCGACTCGCAGGGCGCGCTTCAGGAGATCGTTTTTTTAGGGAGACCTCCCAAGGACGTCCTGGAAGAATGAAAATAGACCAGTCTACCCATTTTTGTTGGATGTTTCCTTAAATTTATTCTAATAGCTACACAGATGTTCTTCTTCCAGCCTGAAGTTGGTGGCTTCTCGTAACAGGATCACCTGCTTCTCAAAATCGACACTACTTTTTGATGGACAAGTTCTCAGCACGAGCTAAGAGCTAGGTCAGGTTTGGCAAAAGTTTCGGCACAATTTGGAGGTCATTACTAGAGTCAGGTGGACTTTCATGTTTCCCCAGGAGAACTTTGACCACCCCAACTCAGAAACACCACCACAACATACCACAACCTTGGAAACATCCACAACCTAGTCCTTGACCCCGGTGCAATGGATGGCAAGAGGACTCACAATCTTCCCAAACCTCCGGGCCTGCGGGAGCCTTGCGACCAGGCCGGATCTGCGAGATGAAGGGAGGGACCTGTCCAAGAAAAAGGATCCTGTGAGTTTTTTCGGGGATTGGTATTCCCACTCAAGATCCACCAGCAGGGGTCGAGGCAGAGAGATGAACCCTATTTTGATCAGACCTTTCATGGTGATTCATAATGAGACACGTTTGTTGGACGGCCACAGCATTTGGCTAAATAATTGATACCCCGGACAACTATTCTTGTCCATCTTCCTGAAAGTTAACTGACCACTGGGACAGCCCAGGAAGTGCGTAAACAGCAGCTGTCAGAAGATCTCAGAAGGGAGCAGGGCGGATCCAAACCCAAATGGATGTCCAAAATGTTTGGTTTCTTAACAGGAAAGTCCCCGATCCAGCGACCATGGAGGCCAGATGCCCTTCATGTGTGGCAGTTTTTCTTCTGGTGGTCTTTGGATTTTGTCAAACATCCACGGATCAGAGAGCAGCTGACAGTGTGTGTAACTTGCCACTCAAGCTGTGAGCATTTGAAAGAACTCGTTGGACGAGCATCCAAGAAAGCTCAAACGAAGTCCTTAAATCCTTTTAGATCCTTAGTTATCAATTGAATTACCCTGGTTGTCCTAGACTAGACAACAGTAGATGTCTGTGAGGTCAGCAGTTGGGTCAGAGTCGGAGACCGACCCTGACATGGAAACCTCTCCTCCAGGTGCTGAACAGCCGCCCACACGGGGAGAAGACAGCAGAACGTCGCTGAGCCACTCGCCTGCGCCGAGACTGCGAGGAGGGCACCCTGTAGAGACACAGCCAGGCTCAAGAAACAACCCGACAGTATTGCCTTGGAAACAACCTGCTTGGTCATGCCAGAGCCCAACCTATTGTACATGTGTTTCTTTGCGTCTTTGTGTTGTTTTTGTTTGTTTTTAAACACTCTGCAGTCTGAAACCAGTCGTTCTTGCTTTGCAGTGCACATGATGTTCGTCACAGCAAGATGTTGAACATGTTGTCACCCCTCACTTACGTACCTCAAGGCTGGGAAAGGTGATAGAGAGGCCAACGCTTGCGGTCAAACGGCAAGCTTCTTGCCAGGTCTGTGCCAGGCCTTGTACCAGATGTTATTTGGATTTCTGTGTGGCCTCCATGGGAAGAAAAAAGGAGTACAGTTACAGGATCAATGCATCACAGGGCAGTACAAAAACAGCAGGTTTTGTCCTCCCAGATACCAACACCATCGGATGTGAGCCCTGTTGACACTTCATTTTGCTGGCCAACGCCCGGCCAATGACTGTATGAAGTCTGAAGTCTTTGTCTCTTTGGAGACTCAACTTTCCCCGCCGGGAAGAGTGGATCACCTGCCTTGCCAAACCTTTTTTTTGAGGGGAATTGAGGACACCCCTGTGGAGTGCGGCACGTTCCGTTCGAGACATGTGGGGATCCAACGGATCGCAACGATCTCGGTGTTGTCAAGTTCCGGTCGAAACACTCTCGGCAGTCAGCGCACTCGTTCGCTCACTTTTCATAAGTGTTCTGTTCGATGTTGGCTTTTCATGAAAGAGTCAACTGACCAACTGGCAATCCCACGGTTTTGCATGAAAAGAATGCCTGCGGCATTTGGGTCATTTTTGGTGAACCCCGGCAAACTTTGTGAAACCAGTGGTCTGCAAGTGGTGCAGGAATTCTTCCTTCGCCACTGGTCACAGCTAATTAATGCTAATTAAAGATGCCATCCACCCTAATCATCATCGTTCTTGGGATCCCCACCACGTGCAACGTAGGTTCTTTGCCTTGCAACGTGGGTTCCCGGTTCCCGCCTTCGCTTCGTTACCGCCGCAGGCCGAACTTCGTTGGGCTCACGTTCCTTGACCGAACTCATGGGACTGAGAAGTTGACTTTGCTTTTAAGTACACCTAATTCTACTAGTAACAAGTGCATCGCTTCTAGTAACAAGTGCCTTACTAGTAGTAACAAGAAGCTATTAGAAGTAATTACACTTAATTCTATTTAAAGTCTATAGCTTCTTATTGTTTCTACTAGCTTCTTGTTCCCAGTAGTAAGGCCCTTGCTCCTAGTAGCGATGCCCTTTGTTTCTAGTAGCGTCCTTGCTCCTAGTAGCTTGGAGGGATATGAGTGCTCACAATGGCTCACAGTGGATTTGATGTTTCACCTTCTTTTTCGGATGATGATGCTTAGGGATTCTTATGGACCAAATCGTGGTTTGATCTTCAGGCCTGTTGGTTCATTTCTACTAACAGCATCTAACAACTAACATATATAGATCAGATCTGATGCATAAGCCTTCGCCCAGTAGTCGTTTTGGAGTTGCAGATTTCCTACTGGCACCTCCCGTAGTGTCAAATGTCTTCGTGCTCTGGGTGTCCTGACCACCCCACTTTTCGATTAGCGCAGTCCAGTGGCGGTGATTTCAACGAGAAAACTTGGTCGAACAGGTCGGGCAGTGGATCCTTTTGGGTGTAGTGGATCCTTAACCAGAAATATTGTCTAACCAACGATTTGGGCGCAAGAGACCTCCTCCAGCGGCAACGTGATTTGGGCGCAAGTTACACCAAGAACAAACCACAACTTACTCCTTCAACGCCCTGACCCAGAAGCCGGCTATTTAGCGCAGTCCACGGGCGACCAGTGCGAAACCCGGTCAATCCACCCAGACCGTTCCAGACGTGATGTCTTTCGAACTGATGCCCTTTGTTCCTAGTAGCTTCTTGTTCCTAGTAGTAAGGCCAGGAGCCCCTAGTAGCGTCCTTGCTCCTGTGCTCAGGAGCTGCGAGTGTTCCAGCCGCTTCGGGCGAACGTGCGCCACCGGCGGATCGTCCGTCGACGAGTCGGGAGTCCGCATCGAAGACGCGATCCGATCGGAGCTCCTTTGGGATCCGAAGCTGCTCCAAAAAGAGTGGCAGGAGTCAGGAGTAGGATATATAACTGATATATTTTATATGCACATACATATATATCATATATATATATTATGTATATGATCTGAGATGGATCCCCATGAATGGTCGATCTTCAGAAGAGTTGGTTGCCGGTCATGACTACTGACAACTAGGTCTACTGTGTAACTTGACAGAAGAAGGTGCAAACTGTGCAAAATTGGGAAATGGGAAATGCCTGTATTCATCCAACACTTCCAGAACATCCTAGCTGTTGCTCGGGCGGGAGCGACGGCTTGGGTTGCCGGGGGTATCCATGTTACAAACAGGGGAGCCGTTCGGAGCGTAGAAAGAAAGGGGCAGTATCTGTCTTGCTCTTCAGACAGAGGATTTCCTTTACTTCGGTGGGACAAACATAGAGTCCAGCTGGACTTCATCCGCGTTTTGACTTGTACAGTTCCTGTCGTCCCGCCAGGCCATGCCGAGACCCCCGTGGCACGGAGGAAGAGTGCTTCAGGCCGTCAAAGTGGCGCGACTTTGTTCCTAGGTGTTCAGGAAGGAATGCATAAACCCAACCTTTAAAAGGTGGAACTCCTTCAACCAACACAAAAGATGTCAAACAAATTTTGGGGCGGCGAATCTCTACAGATGTTCTTCTTCTGTATCACATGCCACGGAATTCAGGTAGCTGCTCAAATCGGTGCCCAAAAAGGGTCGCAAACGAAGAGTGGAAGCGTCTTCTGCTCTGAGCTTTGCAGAGGATGACTTGAGTGGGTTGATTGGTTTGATTTAAGCGCAATTGTTTTTTCAATCTCTGGTTGCTACATCTACAATCACAATGGTGGCCTTCCCGGATTCATGTGGTCTCTGAAACCCACCCCAAGAAAGCTTTGGGAGACCTCCCAGTCTCCTCAGACAGGACCACAAATTCTCTCTATTCAAATATACACCCAAAATTGGGTTTGGTTTGCATGGATGTGGAGTTCATGCGTGACACTCACGGAGGCACATGGAGGCCACGTCAGGCCACGAATGGATCATGATATATCATTATTGATCAACGTTTGCACCCGTGTGGGTAGGACACCACCCGTCGAACGGTGATATCACGTCCGCTTTCTGATGTAAGGTTCGAGGTGGGTGATCCTACGGCTGTGCTTTGTGTGTCTAAAAAAATGTGTGGGACAAGATGTTGTTGCTCTTGGAAGCCAAGTTACGACCATCCGGAGAAGGGCGTTTGGTCCCGGCATGTCCGTTGGGTCCCTTGGTTTGGCAGTGATGTCCTTTGTTCACAGGTGACTCCAAGAGGGACCCAGCAATTCCTTGGCCAATTTCCTAGGTACCCAGCCAAAGCCGCTGGATGCCCAAGCACGTGAGGAGTTGTGGGGGAGGTCACCGGGTGCCAAATGGGTGCTCGCTTCAGCTGGAGCCGAAGAGTTTGGAATCCGGAGAACAGCAAGGATCCACCTTCATCATTCTTTTTAGCTTCATCATCTTCATCATCTTCATCGTTTTGTGTGGCCGAAGGATCCAAACTTTGTAGAAAAGCTTTGGGAACTGCTCACGGAGAGCTCGGGTACCCTAGAAGTCCAACAACCATATTTCGTACGCCTCCAAATATAGCGGACCTTCCTAGAGGTGGTGTGATAGGGGGTACTACGACCGGTTCCCACCAGACTCCAGACAAGAGGGGAGAGTGCTTGACTTATTTGGGAGTGGAAACGGAGTCTATGGTATGCAAAATTCATCTTCACCACAGTTCAGAGAATTTGTGAAGAGATGAACAGACCATATATAATATATTCAATGCACATCCTGACTGGTGTTGGCAGGTATAGTAGCAACTGTGCAGGTTGGTGAAACACGGCCATATTCTTTGGTCTGCATCATCTTGGACAGTTCACACGTGGTGGGACTGAAGCCGCCTTGCGTGTGCCGAACTTGAAGGGACCGGTTCCGATGCAGGAAGCTGCACGCCAAGGCTATCGGCTCTTTGGGCCAGGCCGGGGCTTCCGACCCAGGAAAAGTGGATCACCTTTAAAGTAGGCGGCTGATTTCAAAAAGCCATATGAAGAGGTTTGTTCATCCAAATGCGGGGGATAATATTGATCAACGGTCCAGGGATAAACCTGATTTGGTCCCTCCGAGCGACATCCGGGCTTGGATCTGAAAGACACCTGTCACCTGCATGAGAAGATCAGAAGGTCCAAGGTTTTGGAGTTTTATTGGTGGGTCAATCTTTAACGTGCGTGTTCCGGCTTGGAGGGGATTCTTCTGATCATCACTGGAAAGTGCCCCCCCCCCAGGACCCCAAAAGAAGGGGCGAACTCAGAACTGTTCAGACGGTTCGCCTCATTCGTGTAGAGAGTTGATGAACAAAACCCCCATGTTGATTGCAAAGCCTCTTTTGGCCAGGTAAATCAAAGGTCTACATGATGGATCCACTGACACCCTTTCTTTGAGGGTGAGGCAGACAAATTTGATGTCGCCCGTGAGGAGGGTCTAGTCACAGTCCTACCGACGCAGGGAAGGTGTGTGGCTCCCTACTGTAGGGGCTGAAGCTGAACTTTGACCGATTTTTCTCCGCGAAGCTGCGTGGAGGATTGGAGGAACAGCTGGTGACGGGGGACGATTGAGAAAGGTTTTTACTAACCATCATCATCCAGTGTTACAGGGGATTAAATCAGCCTGGCCTAGCCCATTATAAAACCATTCTCACAGACTACGTAACATCGTGTAGAGTGGGAGTTGACGCATGGCAGCTCTGATGTGCTACGTGTCCCCATTAATTTGACTAAGAACCGTATGCAGTAGACCCATGGACAAATATGTTGTTGTATTTTTACATGTAATATATATATATATACTGTGAGGATACACCATGCTGAAGCCAAAAAACACGAGTTTTTGAGGGCCCAGAAGATGATGTGACGGGCGTGGAAACAATCTTATTGAACACGCGGGTATAAAGTTCTGGCACGGTGTGTGCATGTTTTTTGGGCGTCCTTCTCCATTGCAATGCCTTTGATTTCTCGCGCAGTAAGCGCCATATTTGGTGAAATTCGAAACTTTAATTTTCATGGCAAGCACCATGGGGCGAACTGCTAATTTGATAATATTTTGTGGCACGTGCAGCATTTGGCAAACCTCTTGTTCCACTGTGGCAGGTGCAGCATTTGGTGGACCTCTAGTTACCGCTACACTTAGTGTTCTTGCCCGGCCAGTAAACAGGCTGCGCGGCGTCCACTGCACACCTCCAATGATGACTGATTTGGGCTTATTGGAAAGAAGTCTTGTCAAAAAAATTGTGCTCGCAAACTTGGATGCGCTATTGCGCCCAGGCAAGTTTGCAACAGAAACACACGCGTAGGAAGCTGTTTGACTACGCGACAGCAACAAAGGGCAACGGCAAAGATAGATCACGTGCCCGGAAGCATCGCCGCCAACATACATGCGTGGCCCATGCATAGGTTGCTCAACGCCGGAAGGATGGGCGGACAGCAGGTGACGAAAATTTCACAAAAGAGGATCAGAAAGCGAGGCCGCCAGGAGGGCTCAAAATGTTGGCTGCATTATGACAGTGAGAAATGGCGCCCGGATTTCGGCCTCGATTTTGGCGAGCTTCACCGGTGGCGGCGCGCGCCCAATTCTTTGACATGGAACAGCGCAAGGCGACAGAAAGCTGCCCGCCATAAGTTCTGCCATCAGCTTGTAGCAGTTTTGTTGACGCGCGCTCAAAATGACTGCAGGCAATAGGGTCATCCTCAGGAACACTTGCGAGAGCAGCAAGCTGGGCGGCTGCTGCCTAGCGCTGGCATGCAGTTGGGCTTGAGCCTGTGAAATATCATTGAGCAAGCAGCAACAGAATGCACCCCAATTGGTAGAAGCACAGCTGCTGCAAGGCATTCGTTGCAAATTGCAAATCTCCAACACTGTATATATATATATATATTAAACTAATATATGGAAGTTTTTGTTAATAAACTTACTATTCCTTTTCCTATCACTATTATATATTTTATATGTATACATAAATACCCTTAGATTTTCCAAATCCACGACTTCCCTACCTGTGGCACCCACGCCGCCCACGCGGATTCGCCCAGGCTCCAAGCGCCCACGCTCGCCGCGCTCGCCGCGCTCCTCGTCACCGCCGCCCTCGCGGCGTCTGGTGCTGCCCAGTGGCACCACGGAGACGACCGAGACCGGAGGAGGTTGGCCGGTCAATGGCGGGCAGCGTTGGCCTGCTTGGGGAGTGTTATTTCCAGCGGAGAATGGATCCACAGAGCTGAGTGTGCCACAGAGGTGACACAACGACCCGCGGACCAGATCATTGACCGTTGTGTTTTGGGCACACAAAGCACGCATAGCCAGTCTGGCACGGGATGACTGAAGATTCGCCCGGCACGGGTTTGTTGCATCATCCACCAGGTGGGAACACCTCATTTCCTTGTCTAAAGCTGATTGCGTCACGACATCTCTCGACCATCAGTTGTCAACTTTATGGATCCACTGATCTGTATACCGTAAATAGACCCAAGGTCAAGTATAGTGCGCTTTTCATTCTTTTTGCAGATGCATCGCGTGCATCCGCATCGCCTGCCACCTCTCCCGGGGTCGCCGCGCAAAGCGCGCAAAGCGCGCAAAGCGCGCCAAGCCCAGCGGCCGCGGCGCCGCCCATCTGGCCGGTGCTGGGAGACTGCCGTTGCCTCTTCCGCGCCGTGTGCCGCGCCAGGGCAGGGGAAAGTTGCGGTTTGCATCCAAAACGGTGTGTCCTTTTTTGGAGCTTCTGTCAGATGCCAGGGGATGGTAGTTTCAGGGAGCGGAGACTTAACCTGGAGGCAATTGTGTTCTTTTATGTTCGTTTTATGGCAAGTCTTGGATATGGACACTCCCCATTCCAAGGCAGCTCCACCACCATCGTTTGTGGACCTCGAGTCTTGATTGGCGACCATCGTGTGCGTTGTAAGGACTGTTAGAACCTACCGAGGGGCCTCCTTCCGGGTGAGGCTCCCAACAGTGGTGCTTCAGGGAAGCTCTTGTCCGAAAGCCCCACGAATGGCCAAGGATCCGTTCCAAATACCTGGACCCCTGCAACCACTTGGACCGCGACCAGCGCGGCGAGCCAGTGGAGGAGCAGCACAAGACTCAGGAACGAGAGAAGGCCGATGTGCTGCGGCTGCGGCTGTGCAATCACCTGCGCGAGCGCAAGGAGGAAGTGCCCTGGATATGTCGGGATGTGAGAAACTCTTTCGCGAGCCCTTGAGAAGGTGGTGAGAAGCACATGCATGTGGAGAAGATGCCCAAGGTTCGCCTCCAAGCTCATTTGGGTTGGGGCGAGATTCTTGGAAGCATTCTTCATGGATGCTTGAAGCTCATGGATAGCACGAAGAATTCGGTGTCCGCAGGGTTTGTGCAGTCGTCCTGTCAGGGGCCATGACAGAGGGGTAGAGATGGAGAGCCTGAATTCACTCAAGCCCCTGGTTATGTTCGCATACATTACAATTTACAACATGACGTACTCGTAAGATTACATATTATATTAAATATATGTGTATATATATAAATACAATATCAGTAAATATCAGTAAACAAAACTACTTGACCTTTCAATCATTTGTCTTCATGCCATGGTGAGGAGCATGTTGCCATGGTCGTGCGTTTTGTGGTTCTCGATTTTGCTTGTGGGTCCTCGGGTTGTGTGCTGTGGTTGCGTGTTGTGGTTGTGGTTGTGTGTTGTGGTTGTGTGCTGTGGTTGCGTGTTGTGGTTGTGTGCTGTGGTTGTGAGCTGTGGACGTGTCGTTGTGGTTGTGTGCTGTGTCTGCGTTTGTGATTGTGTGTTTGTGACTGTGTTTGTGATTGTGTGTTTGTGGCTGTGTTTGTGATTGTGTTTGTGGTTGTGTGCTTGCGGATGTGTTTGTGGTTGTGCGTTTGTGATTGTGTGTTTGTTTGTATTGTGTTTGCGGTTGTGTTTATGATTGTGTAATTGTAGTCGTGTTTGTGATTGTGTGTTGGTTGAGGTCCGGCAGCGCCCAGTGCGCTCAGGAGCTAGCGGTTGAGGCCCGGTGGGGAGCACTGCCAGCCGGAGCTCGCGGTTGAGGTCCGGCGGGGAACGCTGCCAACTGGAACTCGCGGTTGAGGTCCGGCGGAACACTGCCAGCCGGACAGGTGTGGTAATGCAAACAAAACTATACATATACTACTGTGATCTACTGTGTATATTTGATAGTTCCATCAAATATGATAAAATATATCACTCAACAAAACACTTCAACACTGTATTCATATAAACAAAAAACTACTTGTAATATTTGCACACACCAGAGTGCATATATTACACTACTTGTAATATATATATATATAGCATGAAAGGAATCAGGGCCATCAGGGCCCCACCACCACCTGAGCATCCTGGCCTGACCGAGGTGCTAGCTTTGCTGGAGCATCCCCTCAAGACGGTGAGGGAGGGACCAAGGGAGGGTGAGAGGTCCAGGGCTCAACTAACTGGGAGGAGTGGAGTGGCAAAATGTTTTCCTTGCACAGCCGGAATGGACTGGGTGGGAGTGAGCTGGGAGGAATGGACTGGCAGAAAGGGCTGGCATTTTATCACGAAAGCTAGCATGCTAGCTGAGTTCTTCTTTGCTTTAGCAATGTTGTGGTGGGAGGGGCTGCGTGCCTTAAAGATTGATATATCAAGCTAACCCCCCCCCCCCGCGGTTCAACTCCCAGCTGCGCCGTGTAGGGGGTTGGTTGAACGTGGTTGGTTGGGTGTAAACGGTGGCTTGGTGTAAAGGGTGCTGCTGCTGCTGCCGCTCTGCTGCTTGCTGCTGCTGTTTGCTGCTGCCGCTGGTTGCCGCTTTTGTAGCTGCTGCTTTGCTACTTGTTGCGGCTGATGACGCCGCTGCTACTGCTGCTTGCTGCTTGCTGCTTGCTGCTGCTGCTTGCTGCTTGCTGCCGGTGGTGCTTGCTGCCGGTGGTGCTGCTGCTGCTGCTGCGGCTTGATGCTGCGCTGCTGCTGCGTGGTGCTGCTGGCTGGCTGCTGGTTGGTGGTTGCTGCTGGCTGCTGGCTGCAGGCGGCTGCTGCTGCTGCTGCTGGCTGCTGCTTGCTGCATAGGACTTGTACTTCACCGTTACAAGTTGTTTACCCCTATTTCTAACCTAATGCATGCATAAGCGGGTGGTAAATTTACCCCCCAGGCTTGCTATAACCATACACCGGCTATTTCCTCAAGACACTCTATTCTTGATACCTTTTACCAGTGCTTATCCTACACTACGGACGCCCTAGTGTAT
>CAXAMN010007925.1:51154-70548 GCA_963970005.1 Durusdinium trenchii | reverse complement strand
AGAAGCCCTATCTGCAGCAGATAGGCGCGTTCCGCTTTCTGCTGCATTGGAAAGGGCGGTCCCCAATCAACACGCAGCAAAAGCCTATCTGCAGCAGATAGGCGCGTTTTCTCCGTCTGCTGGAGGGGGGGTTGTTGCTCATCAAAGCACTTTAGAAGCCCTATCTGCAGCAGATAGGCGCGTTTCCACCGTTTGCTGGAGTGGAAGGGGTGGTATTTTAAAGAGACACCGCAAGGCCCATCTGCACCAAATAGGTCCAACTCAAACCAAAGAACAGCGGAAACCCTAAGCCCAACGGAGTTCAATTGCCCAGCGACCTGATGAAAGCCATCCACGAAACTCCGGCCTTGTCAAAGAGAAAGGCGTTGCTGACAATGCAGTGTTGTTGCGTGCGCGTATGTCCAGGTGTTCCAATGTTGGTTCAGACCCGACATCACTTAATTTCGTATTTCCCACGACGTCACTTAATTCCATTTCCAAGTTAACGAAAATAAGCGACGACCCGCGAATTATTGTAATTCACCCACATAAATGCGTATAATATGGTTTTCGTTTCTTCCAGTTTAGTCATTCGCTTGGGTGGGCTTGGAACCGCCGGCTTTCGTTTTGTTACAGCTAGATCAGCTAGATCCGTTTTTCACGGGGTGCTTGAAGCGCATATTGAATATGACTGAGTACCAAAAAACTACCTCTGAACGCCAAAGATACTCTTTGCATCGGCCCCGTCCCCTGGTCGCACGTGACGAGGTCGCACTATGACTTGGTCTCCACGCAGTGGCTGAGGGCAAGAGAGCAGGCCTTGATCGAGGCCTTGACCTGACGGATCCAAATGGATCTATTTGGCCAACGGATAGATGGAATCGTTCTCAGAATGCCCGTGGCGTGTCGAACCTAACACCAAAACATCTTCGTTGCAAGCAAGTGATCCTGCAACCGACCTCCGGTCTTGTAGGGCAGCACTGCACTAACTACATTGCAAAGCAGCTTTGATGTTCTGTTCAAGTCAGGGTTGACCCATGAAACAGCAACATCGTACTCCATTGGGCCTGACTTCTTGATTCCTCCGCCGATGGGGTCAGAGTGGGATTCCGACACCATTGTTTTCAAAAAGACCCTGCCAGCTTCTCATTGCTTCTTCTCGGGGAGAAGGGCATTTTTCCGCAAAGTCCGGAGAAATGCTAGCCTGCCAAGCCGCGGCCGCCGTTGCGCGATCGAGAGTAGGAGAAAGGCCGTGACACGCAGTGAAAGGGCGTGCCTAAAATGTGTGGATACCAGGCCTATCCAGCACTTTAAAGTAGGCTGTTGATCTAAAATGATCAAGCATGAAGAGGTTTTACAATTTAAAGGGGGTGTTATTGATGTTATTGAATCAACAGTCACCTTAGCTGATGCTCCGTTTGTAGCTAACTAATCCCAACTCCCTATTAGGCCTATTACTTAAAACGCTTCCCTGCTACTAGCAAGAAACAAAGACTGTTTTGTGTTCAATCACAGGGGTAAGTTGTTCAGGGGAATTTCATCGATCAAACAGTGGAAGCGGTCCCCCCAATTTATATACAACCCATGGAATCTATGAATGAGGCTTTGGAAGGACTTGAAAAAAGTAGTATTTGCAGCAAAAGACGAAATGAGGCACACACACACAACTAGTTTTGAGATCGCCTAAGTAGGTAGAGCCTGGAGGCCATGAAAACAATTATGTTTACACCAAGTGGAGGCCAGGTAGAGCCAACAAACTTTTTTGGGGTCTCGGGACAGCACTGGGGACATAGTTTTCGGAAGCAGCCAAACAAACAAATGTGATCCAAAATGCAATGCAAACAAATAGTCATTGCTCGCTGCAATCAAAATATGCTTGAAAATGCAGTGCCGAAAAACGAGCGTTGGGGCTGCTGGCCCACGTGATGTCTGGAGAACACTTCAAAAGCCTTTGATGACTGGTGGCGTGCCCACAGCGCGAACAATTAGGAAGTGGTGTTGCAATCACAAGCTTTCTACTTTCAAAATGTTCCAGGGCTGTGTCCACGTGGAGACTTGCTCCCAAGGTGCATTTTGGATCCTATTTCTTGAGCCAACAGAGCTACAGAGCCTACCTAGGTTAGGCAATCTCAAAACTACGTAGTTATTTTACTATATTTTATCTAACTTTTAACGTCTAAGCATCAATTTGGATGAATTACAGTAGGAGGTTTTTGCTGGCAGCTCATGGGTGCAAAATCTATGCACCGCGAATCACATCACAGTTGGAAGCCACGTGTAGCAAGTTGGAAAGGGCGCAATTCAATAGTTTTGGGGACCGGACCACTGCGCATTTAGTTATAGGGATACGTTTAGTAGAACGGAGTGGGCATGAATGAAGATGTCCATTTCCGCGGAGAATGTCTTTGGGGCCACAATCTGTCAAAGCTGACTTCACCGCTTTGAGACATGGACACCCATGGACACCGTCGAACAACATCATCCGTCGAAAGGTGAAGAAACCAGTCGACGGGTAACTCCAATCATCCAAGAGAAGTGCATGCGGTGGGCACTTGCAGTGCGGTGGTGCATGCACGCCCAAAGGTCGGTGGTGTGAAAAAGACTATGTTTTTTTTGGGGGTTTGTTTTTGGACTTTGAGGATTTGATGGAATTTGGATTCCCTGCCTGTGGTGCGTCCCAAGCGCATGGTCTATCAAACTATCGGCTACGTCTTGACCCGAGTGGGCCAGGAAGCGAAACGCGAGAAGGCTGCGAAGCAGATCCAGGCCGTGACCCCGGCAAGACTCGGCCGCCGAGAAGACGAATTGACGATGTGACAGGTGGAGCAAACACACGCTTCTCCTGGCCCCCAGGATAACTACATAAACCTTTAAGATCCTTTAAGCATTTGTACGGTCTTTAAGCTTTTTTCGGGATTGGTGACACCACTATATAGTTAACATGAACCAGGTGGAAGGTTCGGTTCACCTCTATTTTCCAAAACTGAGGGAGTCAGACCAAACGCTTCTTTTTGTATGTCTAAGATCTTAGGGGCCTGTAACACCCAACTGGACTCCGCGGGGCGAACGCACAGGGCGAAGCAACTGCATCTGCGGATTGTCCCTGAGGGTGAAGCCAAACACAACAGCCAGTAGAGCAGAAAAAACCAGAAAAGCGGAAGAAAGCAACTAGAGCAAGCAATGGCAACAAAGGCCATAGAAAGCACACACCAATTAAAACAAGGAAACAATACGCCACAAAAGGACAAGAAATACGAAAGTACATAAAACAGAAGAAAAGCAAGGAAGTGCAAGAAAAGCACAAAAAACAACAGGAAAAGCCAGGAAAGCACGAGCAACCACTGAGAAGCAATGAAACGCCAGAACAGCAGCAAGTAGCAAATCCAACAAGAAGTTCCCTAAATCAACACAACAAGTCCACCCCCAAATAGCAATCCTTTACTTCATATGCCTAGAGTCTCTGGGATACGATGTGCTCTGTGAATTCCTTTGGTCCGAACTACATGCCCTTGAGGGATGCACTCAAAACCAAAAAGGTGTTCGATTTGACTGGCCTCAGCCGGATTCTTTGCTTTGGAGTGTGTAACATCCCGCAACATCTCGGAAGAAGAAAAAATCACACCATGCTTCAAGTCCACTGGTGCTTGCAACTCAAGGGGCCACGGTGCATGATGTCCGATGGAGAGCTGAGACCGGCCCAGGCAGCATATCGCCGGTATCAGCGCACCCTCACCTTCGCCCAGGAGAGTCGAGATCCGTCGGCGGGACCGATCCGGTGGACTGACCTGCCCGTAACAGCCATGGGTCGGCCCGGGTGGCGTGCCGAGATGATCCGAATGTGGCCGTTGGCCGGTTTTTGGGGGGGAGGGGGTGGCCACTGTAAGATCATGTAAGATCAACAAGGCACATAATATAGGCACATGCAAGATCCGTTCTGTCAGGTTACAGCTTACAACGTTACTACTGAAATAAAGAACAGCTCCTCTCTCTCTATATAGTATAGTATATATAGTTATATATCATGCTGGGCCCAAGAGCCACCAGTTGTTTGGAGAGATTGAGTTTAGAGATTATTTTTGCTGGCAGTTTTGGGTGACATTTGATTCGATATAGTATGATATTCTCGTGATTGAAAGATGAAGATTGACACGTCCAACCTGGACTTAGAGGCCAATTCTGTGTCAGACAATATGGCCATGTCTCAAGAGCTGGAGGTCTCCAGCCTCAAGTGGCACTTGCACCATTTTGCGCACCTTTGCTAAGCGTTGTCTATTGAACCGTGCTTTTATTCTTTGGACCATTAGATATCTTACAGTATCCTTTGAACACTATTTCCTTTTTCTGTGTTTTGTTTTTCGAGTTTCTCGAGTTTCCTCTTTTCGATTCTCGAGTTGATGATTGGCTGCTAGGAGTCCTTGTGGTTTGCGGACCCTGCTCACTCGAAGACACCCGGACCGGTCCTGGAAAAAACGACTCCACTTGACAGGACTACAGCTCGAGCCAACGTTGGGGAAACTCAGGACGTCAGTCAAAAAGTGGCCAACGGTGCCTGAAATACACCACACGGGTTTCGGACAAGGAAGTACACCAAGGACTCGGCAGAGGGGTTTTGGTCGATTAGTTCTTGCATCATCTTGCATCCCAGTCTTAATAATATATACAAAAAATATATGGACGATGTTTCTTTGGTTTCGCAGGATGCTGTTTGAGAGTCTATTTTTTCTACGCACAGTTCGGGAAAACCCTGCAGGTCAACCAAGGTATTGTTTTTGACCCACAGCCACATTGAGGTACAGGAACAATGAAGAACTGGCCATCGAGGATTGAGGTAGCACTCTATAGGTACCTTACGGATCTACTCAGCTCATCTCGGCTCTTCAGCTTCTCCTCTTACCTTTGGGGAAGACCATGGAAGACCTGGAGCATTTTGAGCATGCAGAGTTGGAAGATCCATGCGTTCCATCTCCGGGGCTGGGACAAAACATACAAAACTGCGGGTGTTCAAGATCCCAAGCCTCAACATATATATGATAAACATCCCCCCAAAAGAGACTGTTCGACTGTTCTATTCAATGTTTGGATGGAAAGCAGGGCGATCCTGTCCACGAACGATGGCACATCGGATGCCGAACGGACCTGGACCCTTCGCCGAACGGGGTCCACCACCGAGGCTGCTCGGACTTCACGGCTCCCCGGGCGCCGTTGTCCCCGGAGCGCCGCGAGAGTGCCGTGCAGTTGGTGGCTCGGCAGAGCGGGATACTAGTAACAGGTGCCACGCTAGTAGTAACAAGTGCCTTACTACTAGTAACAATAATGATTGGAGTGTGAGAACAGGGAGACCTCCCTGGCCGGTGGGTAGACTGGTCTATTTCCCAAACCTTCCAAAGGGTCACGTCCTGAGAAGTAGATCCTTTTTTGTTATACACCAAAATTAGAACACCCATTGATTTTTCGGAACGACAAAACAATCAGTCAGAACAATGGATACCACCCCAGATGTTCTTTTTTGCGTAGCTCACTTGTGTGGATCGGGTGATGTTGATTTTCCCGGTTCCTGGGTGAATCCCTGAATCCCTTTGGACATCTTTGGTAAACATATGTGAACATTGCAAAACAATTTTGTTCCTGATTGCGAATCCAAGTTTGGGTGACTGGATGACAGGGTGTACCGGCCCCAGCTGGCCCCACCGAGACTGAAGGTGGTTGGCCAGTTGTCACCACTGGGCCCGTTGTGCAGTTGGCCTGTTTGGGAGGTGGTTCTTGTTAAAAATATGTTAAATGATGTTAAATGTTCTTCGGTCCTACCCAAGAAAAGTGAATCATTTGATCTACAGCCCCCTCCCAAAGATCATTTTGGGCAGAGCCTGATCTTAAACATCACCATTTAAGACCATTTTTCGCCAGGAGTCTGGGTCAGTGGGATAGTCCCGCCAGGTATCTGAGATGTGTCCCACGAAACATGAAGATCCGTTCGGTGGAGTGCGATCCAGGGATCCAACCTGCTCGGTTTCGTCAGGGCAAAATGAGGTTGGACTGGGGTGTGTCCCGATACCAGTAACAGCCAGTAAAAGGTCATTACTATTGGGGAAGGGTCTTTACATTTACAAACCATTATATAATCATGCATTGTTACTGCTCATGAGATAATATACCCAACATTAATTGGACGGCCATGAACAATGTGGTCACTGACCTGGGGCGTGATCGGTCAACGAACGGTCAACGTGGTGTGCGTGGCGCTTCGGGAAGAGTGAATATCCCGGTTTTGGGTAGTTTCACCATCCACAAATGTATGTCATAATGAAAAAAGACTCTCGTATTGTAAATATATAATGTGTGTGTGTGCCTTTAAACGAGTTCTTCAGTAACTGCCATTTTTATATCCATTTTGCACGTTGCGTTTACGCACCGTCTCAGATCCAGCGGGTGCTGCGGAGTTACCTGGCCAAGGCGGTCGGACCCGAGATCTCGGCGGACATCGTGCCCGACCTATCGCAGAGACCCTGAATTACACGTTCGTATGGCTGTCCCTCAAAAAGATCTCAAAAGCCTTTGGGATTGGAGGGTTTGGAGTTTGGATCCTTAAGATAATATAGTAATTAATGCTATTTCTATCTATTTCTTTTTGGTTTTCTCAACGAATTCTAGCAGGTCTAAATCCCATCAATCCTTTCCTTGTAAAGGTGAAGTGCCACACTAATCGTGGGATGCAACTGGGGATGGGTGCCTTGCCAGAAGGTTTTCATGTATGAAGACTCATGGCAAGGATATGACAGGATAAAGCGGGTTCTGGTTCTGTTTTTGCTGGCGTATCATTTTTCATGCTGGGATAAGGGGACGTTCATGCTTGTATGGGATCGGCCTTGTCTGATTATGGAACAGTATAGTTACAGTATAAGTAAACTGTAAGTGACGAGAATGTTTCCTTGTCTATACTTTTTGAGTTGCCCCAGTCTCTTGGCAGGAGATGCTACATTGGGTTGTATAAGTAAAAACGAAGCCATTTCTTGATTGCTGATGAGATTTGAGCAAAAGCAAGCAGTTTGGTAGGGAGCACTCTTTAAACCGGGCATCATTCTCTCGTTTCCAACCTTCTTGCTGGTCTTCCCGTGAATAGCTGTACCGACAACTTGCTGAGTGTTTCACTGGCCCTCCGACCACCTTTCAACCAGAGCATGCCAATAATCCCCGCAGGAAGTCATGGAAATGATCAGGATCGAGCGGATGGAGGTATCTTCCAGGGACACTGGCCTCGCGCGCGAGTTGTTTTTTGGGTTGGCAGAAAGGCTCCGCTGGTGACTGGCAGTGCGCAGGGTGCGAGTGCTGTGCTTTGGAGCAGCACTCGATGATGTGGTTTTCTCAAAAAAGCGTGTGACCCGGTCGTGTTCACGAAAGGATTGACGATAGGATAGAAGAAATGCAGCTTGGTCATTAAAATTTAGCTGCTAAAACATAGGATACCGCCCGAGCCCACTGATGAATGGGTTCTTCTCTCTCCCGTTTGCCACTTTCAATCGGTGGACCTTCTGGTTCCACAGGGCACACGCCACTTGGTCATGACATAGCTGCACGGATGGGTCGTTTCCTGGATCCCCAGACATGAGCCCTGTTTTGAGAAGAACTTGGATGTATATATGTATTATATTAGATTAGATTTAATATATATATATATATATATTAATTAATATATATATATACTTGGTGCATCTTTTGGGTGGTTGGCCGGTGGTTGGTGATCTCAAATGGACGTCGCTTAGGTTCTATAGATATCTATAGATCATGATATAAATCTACAGATTCACTACAGATCTCAGAGTACTAGGTTCACATACACAAGCTTCACGCGAATCTCGCACCGTCTGACCAAATCCTTTGGGGTTCGGCCGAAGGAACCTGGGTTCAGAACTCAGACGTCCAAACACACCCAGCTATAGTGAACTCTGAACCTGGAAACCAAATGAAGCAAATGCTTGTTCCGGCCATTGTATATAATGCAATTGAGATCCAGAAGTAGGAAACTGGAGAAAGATCAGTTTTGGGGGGTTTCTAGATAATTGGAACTCATCTCCATTCGCTGCCAACCTGGACGTTGCCTTCGCGCACCAGGCCGAGCGGGCCGAAGCGGAACAAGAGGCAGCCACGCTCATAACGACGCTTGCCAAGCGCTATCTGGTGCAGGTCGGAAAGGAGGATAGTCGAAACGTGTCTAAGACCGCAAGCCATGAATACTCTTGCAAGTCGTTCTATTCAGTTTGAGCAGTAACCAATATTTAACAGGAGACTCTTGTCGTCCAAGGTCAATGAACGGCCTGCGTTTGGTCTGATTGAATTCGGCCGAGAAGATTTCTCTTGCACCAGTAAGGATGGGCAGCATACCACGCCATACCTTCTTTTGGAGTGCTTCAGGGTTCTTGGGACTCTACAGGCTGCAGGTTTTGTTGTTTCTTTGTTTTGTTTTGGATCTTTCTTTCCCGCCACCGAAACGGAACATGTGTGGGCGAATTATACACAGATTGTTGGTTCACATCCAAAGTGGTGCTTTGGCTTTAAACGTAGATTGAAGGACATTGAGGATTCAACTGAGAGGCCACCATTTGGCCATGCCTCAATGTTTCACAATGGTCAAGTGCTGACACTAGTGGAGTCCGAGAGAAAAAGCAGCAAAAAGATATGTTTCCCCATCGGCTTCGTAGCGACCGACCAAAAACACCGATGGGGACGCTGGGTCATTGAAACGCAAAGCCGCAGTGAGAACGCAGGTCCCGAAGTTGAAGGGTGGATTCACTGGGGGAATTGTCTTCATTCATTCAGATCTATTCATCTCTAAACAAACACGAAAGAAGAAACGCAAGAAAAAAGACAACATTCCAAAGACTGGTCACTGACAGGGCAATAACAAACCTTCCACATTTGCTCTCCAAACTGGGGTTTTCACATTCGACAAAACAGCATCTTGTGCAAGTCGTTTGCTCCATGTGGTTCTCCATGTCTCCAGTTTTGTGGGCCCTCTGACTCCGACGTATTTTTTTTATTAATATTCTGATATTCTTTCTTTATGTCTCCCAACTTGATCTCCAACTTCCGATGCCTTCAGCGTTGCAGGTGGACTTCGTTATGTGGGCCGACTTATGCCGAAGCGTGCAAGTTTGGCAGGCATGGCGTGATGCGGCGCGACACGGCGTGATGCGGCGCGATGCGAAGTTCTCCAAGCCGCGAAACTTGCGGTTTTGCAGCACACGGGATGGGCTGGTGCAACGGGAGAGGAGGAAAATGGGACTAAGCTGATGCATGATTCCAAGGCAGCTGAGTAATAGAGTTTGTGGAAGACAAGACCGCCAGTCCGCCAGGTAACTTAAGACTGCATGTTGAGAAGGATGTTAGAATTGAATTGCCTAAGTGGCACAAGGCCAAGATTGCGCAATGAGGACGCCTTGATCTAAGCCATCGCGGAGGAATGCAAACATCGAAACCAAATCACTGAAAGCACTGACTTCTTTGTCTTTCGGTCTGATTCGCATGGTTCACCATCCATCATTGCTTGCAGGGGAAGTTTGCTTTGCGGGTAGCGCAGCGGGATGACACAGCGGGGACAGCAACCATATCTTCTGCAGCCCCGCAGCCCCCACTTGATGAATTGGTCGGAGGAAGAATTATAGGGTTGACATGCTGATCCCGTCGTGCATCATTGACCGACTCGCGACCTGCGAAGGTGTTCATATTTCCCAAGGGAGTGCCAAAATCAGTTCCTTGGCAACTCTCCTGTCAACGTTCATAGCCTCTGTCTAGGAGGGCTCATGTTCCGCGGAAATGGATCATACATCGGCTGCTTTTCAACTGTTTGTACCTCACCCCAACCCTCAACACAACTTGCAAAATCCAATCAGCTTGACCTCTCCGGCGGGGGAACTCCCACCCCCAGGCAGCCTTCCGCCGCTATGCTGCCCAGAAAGTCTTGGAAGCTTTGGCGACTGCGGAACGCGCTGAACGCGCCCGGCGCCGCGCCGCGGCGACGACGCTGCAGTCCGCCCAGCGGTGCTGGTCGGCACGACGCGAGCTGGCAAGGAGGCAGTTGAGAGGGCACGGGCGACGCGAAGGGCCGAAGCCGCCGACCGGCGCGGTCCGTTTGACCTGGTGGGCATGGTCATTAGTCGCATGAGAGTTCTGTTCTATGGGTAATTTGAGAAATAACTACATTCTGGTGGCCCGAACAGAGCTGCCTGCCTACAGTTTCTATTTCTGTGTAATCTTCCACCTGGCAACGTTCTGCCTAGAACGAGAGACTCGATTTCTGGCAGAGAATTCCGCAGTCGAATTCTGCATTCGCCTTTATAGGGCGGGATATTTTTGGAGAATAGAACTCAAAGCCATGACTTCCAGAGTGCTGGTTTGTAGATCTTCGGGGCACCTCTATCCTCCAAGTTCGGCACCCCGACATGGAACTGCTGGTGACTGCTGGAGTATTCCATTTCTTTGCTTTTTGCTTACCACTCTGAAAAAAGGCATAAACCAACTAAAAAAATCGCATATAACACAAACTGCTTATATACATAATACATCATAATACAATATTAATATATATTATATAATATTATACTTATGGCTGTGGCCAGAAACATAAGGCTTGGATCACACATCCGAATCCTCACACGATCCATACCTCGATCCATAGGGTATAGATCAAAAGGTGGGTGTGTGATCCAAGCCCTTGGATCACATGGTGTTTGGTTGTTGTGTGGTTGGAGAGGCCTTCACTCAACAGAGGGCCCAAAGCAAGAAAAGGGAAGAAGAAGAAGAACCGTAAAAATAACAAGAAGAAGAAGAAGACTCTCACATTAGTGGCTTCCGGTAATTTGTTTTGGTGTCTTGCACTTTTTGAATCGAGTCATTTTAAAAGGCAACCTCTGCTCAATAGACCACTTGGCCTACTGGATAAGATGTTAGTGTCTCAAGATGAGCTAGCAAACCTGGTGGCTCGTTCTTCCCTGGGCTGCTTTAACTTATCCGTCCTAAGGCAAAGGGAAAACTGATGAAGCAGTCGTTCACTTTCAGCTTGGCGGCTTCCGCTAAATCTTTTTCAGCGGCTTCCGAAAATCTTCCCGCTAAGCTTTTCCAGTTTCAACTACCGGAAGCCAATATTGGACAATGCATGATCCCTCCAAAAAACGCGTAGTGAGGCCATTAAAGTCAACCTGCCTGTCAACTCTTTGGTGTTGGCAGTGATTTTGCACTGCTGCGCAATTTTCAAGCCAGGAAGTGGTGAGCCCCAAAATATGTTTACCGGAAGCCGGTAATTGAAATTGAAAGCGCCACCTGATTGTGAACTCTTGGGCTTGACTTTCCTGGGTGAGGTTTTGCAATGGCTGTGCGTTCCATGTATCCTTGTGACATGGGGAGGGGGGAGTGCCAGACATCAGCCACGAAGCCGCGCTGCATTCGGCGCGCAAAGTGTTTGCGCATGTAAAAAACAAGGAAACAGCTGCACACACAGCTGTTTCAGTGGACACCACTGTGTCAGGTTTGAGTTGTGGAAGAGGCTTGGATGAAGTGAGCGAATCGGGTGATCCATAGGGTTAGGATCAGGGCCTTGATCCATGGGGTATGGATCCTTGTCGTGGAATCATCCATACTTGGGATATTTGCCAAGCCCATAGAAAGATGTATCAAAATAGTATGGACATTTGTCTTGATTGTTTCCCAGCTGAGCTGATGGCGCCAGGAAGGCGAAGCGCGATGGCCTGCTGCTGCTGAGCCCCAACAAGGTTCGTAGCATCCGCCAGATCCAACGCGCCATGCGGCGCTTTGCTGCGTGGGTGGAGTCGCTTGGAGGTGCAACAATGTACACGATGTTGCTGCGCAGATGCTTTGCAGATGCTTCGGGTGTGGTGTGTTACTGCTGGTTTGCAACCATTTTGTTGAGCCGGAGCAAACGAAGTATTACGTGGATAGTCCTCAAGTCAGCTTTGTGGGGATTGGGGACACCCCACTAAAATCCAACAGGTGGAAAAAAAAGGCCTCTGGGCTCAAGCGCCCTTGGCCTTACGGGAGGCAGGTCCCCGGGGCCTTGCGGCCTGTTGTCTCGCAACAGGCGTGAGGCGTCAACTGAGTTCGACCACCACGGTTGAACACCTTTTCCCTTAGGTTTTGTGGCCCCGTGAATCTTAGTGAGCTGTGCCATGGAGAGTGTGCTTCATGAAGTGTTGGACACGCTGGATTCCCCTTGGGGTAAGAAGTGTCGTGGTCTCTTTGAAGGCTTGACCCCAGGTCCTTGCATCCAATGGGACGATCTCTCCATTATTGCTGGAACCTGCGTGATGATTGAAGAGAACAAATTGGTGATGCAGTTGGCTTCCTTTGTTCCCAAGGAGGGCTTTCATTTCCGTGATGGCCCAGAGTGTGATGTGTGTATCCCAGGTGTACATTCGAGAGCCAACTTCTTTGGCTCTGGTGACCGTGTCATTTGTTGTGGCAAGATTCACCAGGTTGATGATCGACGATGGGTGGGGGAGACGCAAACCATTGCTATCCCCTTTCCAATTTTCAGCCTGGAGCAACACTGGAATGCGGTCCACCTGTTTGCGGGAGCGTTTGATGGCTGGTCACAAGCTTTTGGCTGGATCCCATTTGCTGACCCGGATTTTCTCCTAGGAACGCAGATCCATGTGGATTCCGACATCGAAGTTGCTCAAGCTTGGGTGCAAGACGGGACTTCAGTATTGTGCCACTCCACTCATGCCACGAACTGCTGCATGTTTTGCCCCACATCAATTTGTTCACGGTGATGTTGCTGATGTGTCCTTCTTGCATATTGCCGGTTTCAAATCCAATGTCGTGTATACCGCTAGCCCGCCGTGCGTGTCGTGGTCTCGGGGTGGACGTAAGCAGGGATTAGCCTCCATCTATGGACAGGCTTTTCTGAACGCCCTCATGACATGTGGAGTTGCCCAACCAGTGATGATTGCACTGGAATGTGCTGCAGAAGTGCCGGCAAACCCGCATTGCAGCATCATTCGAGGGTTGCTCGATACACTTGGATACAAGCGGCTTTGGGATGATGTGAGTTCACTGCAGACTTTGTCCAACACGGCTAGGAACAGATGGTTGGGCGTGTGGGTCAGACAAGATTTGTTCAAGCAATCCAGAGTTCCCCCTACCTTGCCTTCTCCGGAATTTTTGGATGGGTGGACTGACCAGATCTATTGCTTTGACATTCCCCGACAGGTCCAAGAACAGCTGGTGTTGACTCCCTCTGAACAATTGATCTATGGGAATTTCGACTATTTGCCTGAAACGAAGAGGGGAGGGTTGACTTGTGAAGCCACTCCCAAACAGGTTTTGAATGCAAGAGTTCCATCAAGGCATCAGCCGTTGCCGACTTTGTGTGCTTCATATACAAGCCAGCACCTGTTAAGTCCTCAGCATTTGAAGGAACGTGGCATTTTCGCTTTTCTAGAGTGCACCAATGGGTTTCATGCGTTCGTTGATCCGTTCCGTTTCATGTCGCTTTTTGGAATCCTCGAACCGGTCGCTGTTTCGGCTAAGGTGGCACTTGCTTTTAAGCAAATAGGAAATGCGATCGCGGTCCCACATGCATTCATGACGTTGCTTTCAGGCATTTCGTCCTTGGTTGAGAAGCCTGTCAATATCCAAGAAGCTGTCCTTCAAGCTTGGACTTCACGCACAAATGCCTATACAGGGTTCATTGTGTCCGGTGTTCGCTTCCATGTGCTGTGCAATGCCATTGTTGCTGTGCAAGAAACTACCTTGGAGCCGCCTGTGCTTCCGTCGGGGATTTGTGTCTTGGAACTGCATGTGCTCCATGCCACTTCCGCTGTTCGACATCTTTTGTCTGTTCCAGCCCAATGGACTGTGGGGCACCTCCTTGGCATCTTTCGTTGGCGGTATCCGATTCAGTCTCACCTGTTTCTGTGGCATACCGAGGAACGTATCCACAATGGAATGACGCTCCAGCACATTGCAGTCCTGTCCAACCAGTGGTCTCTCTACCTGGCCAACCGGCTTCTTGCGATCTTGACTTTTGGGGCGTCCAATGTCACTGCCTCTACAGATCATCCCTGTCCTCGGGAAGTGCCTACTCGTATCCAGGAGATCCACAGCTCTGCTTCGGAAGTCTCGCCAACGGTTCCATATGCTCCTTCCGTTGATGGAATTGCATCTACTCAGACAGGATCCTTCGACGGCATTGTCCATTCAACTCCCTTTTTGAATGCAGTACGGCTTGCCGAGAGGTGCTTGCGTGCGGGCCGTGACGTTGTTCCTGCGGTGCATGTCTTCCAGGATCCGGCCATTGGATTCACTACTTAATAGATCGAAATACTTATGTTGACTTGAGTGAACACTAGGAAACTTATGTTAACTTATGTTGGATAGACTTGAAGGTATTCCCATAAGTTCAGATAAGTTCCACGCACGTTGAAAAAGTATGTTTTCCAGAAATTCAACGCTGCAGGCAGGGGCCGCCTTTTTTACACTTTTCGACTCGACTGCATGGTCCCACAGTCAAAGTAAGATACGAATTCGCTCCGCCGTGTCGGCGTTTGTTTTTGATGGCAGGAACAGCCACCAAGAAGGCTTGTAGCAATCATCCTCCACTGAGAAGCGGCAAAAGGAGTGTGTATTTGTTCTAGACCATTCTGAGCCCCATGGCATCCGAGCAAGCGGTCGCAGCAGTTCCACGCGTGCCACGAGTCCACACTGGTCTCCATGGTACAGTACCCCGCACAAGGCACGCTTGACCGCCAGCACTCAACAGTATATCGGCGACACTGAAGGTGTGTTGGCGGAGATGCATCGTGGAGACTTGCTGCGCCGATTTGTCTCGCAGGACTGTCTGTGTTTCGAGATCGGCCTCAGATTGGGGGCCTGCGGCTCCCCACACTCCCAACGCGGAGGCTCGCTTGGAGCCTTCCACGGTGTCTTGCAGCAGTCGAGGCAGGAGCCATGACTGGAGGTGGTCCGAGTTGCACAGCTTCGGGCGCTGTCTCGTGAGTAAACCACGAGACTTGACAGCCTGATGCTTTTTCTCCAAGATTTCTGTCGTGAGGAGCCTGCCCAATTTAAGCGCGCACTCGCCCAGATGCAGTCTGTGATGGTGCTTTGGACGCATGTGCGTCTCCCCGTACGTGCGGCGAAATGCCACTTGGTGAAGCTCTTGTGCTCTCTCTAACGCTTCCACCTCCTCGCGCGCAGCAAGGGGGCGCCACCTTTGCTCTAAGCGACGGATCTCTGTGACGCAATCCAACAGCAGATACAAGCACCGACACTCTTCCGGCGCAAGGCCTCTCACGCCGAGTAACTCCCACGCGTAGTACGCCAGCAAAGGCAGCAGCGACTTGGTCTGACAGGCGTCACCCCGATAGTAATCTCCGTCAAAGTAGCAGGCTCGAAACAATGCGGCCGATCTTGTCGACCCAGCTCGTGGACCTCTCTGCCATCCATGAGAGGAGGCAAAGGTCCGGAGATCCGCATGTGTCCTTGAGGTTTGCGTGGTGAGCGTCTGCAGAAAGAGCATAATTTCAAATTGAACAATTCCGCCGCTGCAAAAGTAGGCATGCATGGCATCATTGCATGCTCTAGAGGGCGGCATGACTTCACGCCACTGCGCGGAGCACATGAGACCCCTCTCTTCGAGACGCAAACCATAGCAGATCTCTTTCTCTTTCAGTGCGGCCTTGGTGTGAGGGCGCCGCATATCTTCTATGCTGTCAAAGTATTCCTGATCTCGAATACTTTGCATCCTTTTTGCACGCAGCAAAACATATGTCTACAAATCCTGGGACGCTCAGTCCTTTCTTAACAACATTGCTACAAAATAGGCACGGCTTAATGCCTGCCGAACCTTTGGCCGTGTACACCATGCGTTGCGCGTCGTGGTCCGCAATGAAGAAAGTCTCGGGCGCCATGCGTACGTCGAACCACCGGTCCTGCAGCAAGAGCGTAAACTCGCGTGGAGTGTGCATATGTTCTAGCAGCAATATGAGCACTTGGCTCAGGCCAGCCTCTATGCTGGCGACGACATCGTGTTGGATGACGGCAGCTGGCAACCATGCAAATTCATTGTGCCAGCAGTGCTGCATTTCCACGAAGGATATGTAGAAGATAGATACTTTCAGAATGGCATGTGCTGACAGCACATTCCCTGCGTGCACTTCGTCCAAGTAGAGCACAGGGCGAAGAACTGAACTCGTACGCAACGCCTGCAACATCTCAACGTGCCAGGCGTTAGACTCCTTCACCATTTTCTGGAGGGCTCTGTGCACCTTCAAGACATGCACAGAAACAGAACTCTTGTCAGGCTTCAGTGCTCGACACTGGCCATGCGCGAAGAGGTCCTGGTACGGTCGCAGCCGGGACTCGTCCAGACGCTGCGCTACCCCACGAGACAGGCCGCTTAGGCCTGTGGCAATGCTCCAGACCTTGAAGGCCTTACTTTGCGAAATACCCGGCTCTCTGAGCGCGCAGTTCAGAGAGTCTTCTTCCGCTTGACTCAGGGTCCGCTTTCGGGGCATGGCTCCGTCCGCGGTACATGTATACTACAGCTATCTTTCATCAAGGTTATTTGAGTGACGCTACAGTATCTGATTTCCTTCCTGATTGTGTCCCCTTATATAGAAAAGATAGATACTGTGAAAAATGTGTACTACGCAGAGCCAGGAAAGTATTGCAGACATCAAACGGATCCAACGTCGACAATAACACCAACAACAACAACCACCACCACCACAACCACAACAAGGTAGCGCTGAAAAAACGCACCTTTTTAACATCAGCAGAGTTGTTGCGTTGCACGGATGTCCCTGCAGAGCGTATATGTACGCACTGCTAAGATTAAAAACACGGCGCGCCCCCCGGCCATGCTTATACCCTTCAGCTCTTGTCCTCTTGGTCTGCATCCGCAGACTGCTTCGCCTTGCCCTTTGCCCGCGGCTTGGGCTTGGCTTTGGCAGTCTGCTTGGCAGTCTGCTTGGCAGCCTGCTTTTCCTTCTGCGCCGCAGACTTTGCAGCTTTCACCATGTCCTTCGCTTCACCCAGCACGTCTTGCGCAGCAGCATGGGTGTGGGCCTTCAGTGTCTGCGCGGTATACGTCAGCGGCTTGAGTTCCACGCCCTGGCCTTGAGTGGTCTCATAGAGGTGCATGTAGTCCGTAGTCTCTTTCAAGTACGCACTCATCTGTACTTGCGCATCCTGTAGGGTCTTCATGAAGTCAGGCTCAACGTCCCAGACATGCTTCTGCACTTCCTGCGTCGTGGACAGCAACGCGCGGCAAAGACTCGTGAGAGGGGCGGCAGACTTGGCGGCCAACAAATTCTGCTGAGCATTCTTGCGCTGCGCGGTCGCTAGCGCTTTGGCTGCCTCCCTGGCCTCCTTCTTGTCTTCGGCTTCTCGCTTGCGGTTCCCTGCAGCCGCATCTGCAGGGACGGGGCACGCAGCCACGTCCATCTCATCGATTGCCTCACCATCCGCTCGCTTCCGCTTCTGGGCCCCTGCGCAGCGCAGAGCGCGCTCCTTGGTGACCAGTTCTTCTTCCACCTGCCGCGCGATGGTCTGGGAGACCAAAGCGCGCACAGGCACAGCAAAAACCTCACCCAGCACGGAGTCCGTGCGGACCGGACACTTGCGGACAACAGCTTCCTCGAAGCCTCGGCTCAACCACACCGACAGTGGAAGCTCCTCCGCCGTAGTCTTGTGAACCTCTTCCTCGATGCGCGCACGGGTCAGCGTCTTGGCGAGGTTGGCTCGGACCACCTCCCATTGGTAGGAGTCTGAGGCAGACACCTGGGAACGGCGAAAGAAATTCGAACGTTCTTCCGCACTCACCTCTGCCAGCAGCTCGCCCGAACCCAGGCGGCGACGAACCAACTGGGCTAGGTTCTGACAAGCCTTGCATTGGAACTTTTTGCCATGAAAGCGACCTGCCTCCGGCAGCTTCTGGTCGCCACACATCGAGCAAACCGGATGTTCCTCAGCCATGAAGTTGGTTCTCCCGGTGAGAGCGCAACGCAAACTACAGTCAAGAGCCAAAGAGCTGCAGAAACCAAAAAAACGTGAGTGTGAAAATTTCGCAGTCATCCGCAGTCATCCCGCAGTCATCTAGAGAATGAACCGTGCAGATATGACCCCTTATCTACGTATGTACCGCAGTCACCCGCAGTCATCCTTGAGTCCACCCGTCCCTCCGCGTCCGTCGTCATCTCGCAGTCATCGCGCTTTTCACCTCCTCCGTCAAGCCGCGAGTCAGCGTCGAGCAGCAGCTATAGTTGCAAGAGCAACTCAGTCAAAGCTGCTCCCTGCCACGCGGTGGCACCAGGAGGAGCCATGCTCAGCAATGCTTGCGCCCAGTTGGGTGCATTTGGCTGCGGGGCTAGCTGCAACTTACCCAGGGGCGGTGTCGTGGCAAGCGTGCACGGCGCCGCTGGTGCAGGCGTCGCTGGAGGCGGCGCTGCAGGCTCTGCAGTCGCAGTGGCCGCCTTCTCGGCACGACTGCTGCGATGCTTCCGCCGTCGCGTTCCTCGCTCATGCGAGCTGCTTTTTTCCTCCCGGCGGCGCCGACGTCCCTTTGTCTTCCGCTCATCGGTGCGATGCCTCGCACGCTTCGGCTCTTCGCTTTTCGGCTTCTTGCGGGTCTTCTCCTTGGCGGGCTCGTTTTCCTTGCGCCAGGCTTGCTCGCGCTCTTCATGTATAGGCCTGAGCCTTTTTGCTCGCTGAAGACCATGACCGCCCCTGGCCATGCAGCTGCCACGTCAGACAATGGACCGACAAGCGTTAATGCATGGCGAGACCCGACTTCGCCACTTGTCGCCAACAGTGCTCACAGCGGACGCTCGCACCTTTTGCGCGCCCCTTTGGCTCTGCAGACTCACTGTCAGAGACATCTGTGGGAGAGGCTGCACGCTCCTTCGCTGCTGCCGGGGGCACAGGTTCTACCGGTGCTGCGGCCTTTGGCGCTGCGGGAGGGACCGCTTTCGGGGTCACCCCTGGTGGTGGGTTCGCCGGCGAGGTCGAACCCTCGGACTCCTCTGGCACACAAGAGTACTCACTGCGCGAGGAACCGCGTGCACTGCCTCCGTTCGGCATGTTGCGGCGCCTGCACAAGCGAAAAAAAGGACGAATGCGAACGACACCGATTCCAAAAAGAATGCATGGATGAATCTATATATATATATATATATATATGGACGTCATCGAATATATATATATATATTTAAATATATATATATATAACGACTAACGACCGTCCAGCAAAACCACCGCGCAGGTGGTTCGTGCGCGTGGATAGAGACACAGCTCCAACCGCGTATTTTTGTTCACCACCCATATAGGTGGCTGGTCTACCGCGCAGGCGGACCCTCAAGCCGGGCCACCACGCAGGTGGCCGGTCTACCGCGCAGGTGGACCAT
>CAXAMN010007925.1:0-51144 GCA_963970005.1 Durusdinium trenchii | reverse complement strand
ACCACGCAGGTGGCCGGTCTACCGCGCAGGTGGACCATAAGTTCACCGCAGGTGGCCGGTCTACCGCGCAGGTGGACCATCAAGCAACTCGACCACGCACGTGGCTGGTCCGCCGCGCAGGTGGACCAGTAGGTCAGTCCGCCACGCAGGTGGGCATGCTACGCAGGCACGGGCCCTCCAACGCACAGTCTGACAGAGTGTGTTCACCACGCTGTGTGCCACGCAGAGTGTCCGCGCGAAGTCACGGAACAGACGTCGAAAATAAAAAAGCATTGCATAAAAAGAAACACAAAGAATACCGTTTTTCTGTCGATCCGGCGACGGCCACTCGCAGTCCCGCCTCCGTCGGGCCACTAGACGAAATAGGGGCGTGTCGAGCGCGTGCCCTGCAGAGCTTCACGGCTGCGAGATGCGGCTGCGGTGCATGCACGCAAGCAACATGCTCGAAGACCCCACCCTCAAAAAAGAAAGCACCTTTTTATACTTCGCTCCCATGTGCCGTTATATAGGTCACTGTCCATGCGCCTACGTCCCACGCTCTTGCACCATCCTATCTCGGATCAGGGTCAGCGCTTCTCGAGTCTTTCCCGACTTCACGTGACGCACAAGGTTGCGACAGATGGAAGCATGGCCCGTAGCTGTGCTTCCGATGATCATCCGCAAACGTCCGTCGACCATGTGTCGAATGTAGGACTTGTGGGTATAAAACTCAGCCTTGCAAGGGCCCCAGCCCTTGGCCTCGAAGGTGATGTTGCCCGGCTTGGCCTGATCCCCATCACTCGCCTGCGCGCCGGCCACGGACTTCTGCGCCTGTCGCGTGGCTGGTCGCTTGGCTGGTCCGCGCCCCGCAGCGGCTTTCGACTTCGCGGCCGCCTGCTTCGCGCCGGACTTGGCCTTTGCTTTGGCTTTCCCCTTGCCCTTTGGTTTGGCGGACGCCTGGTCCTCTGTCGCGGTGCGCTTTTGTGCGCGCGCACGTAGTAACGCTTCTGCTTCTGTAAAAACTGGCCCCCAGCTTTCACCTCATCTTCAACAGGCGGAGGTGTCTCTGTCTGTGTCTCCTGGACTTCCAGTGATGGCCCTGGCAACAGAGGCACCACTGCACACTGGCCGTCCCCTGCAACACTCGGCTCCGCGTGGATCATCAGTACTTGTCCAGCGGCTTCCCGGTGGGATGCAGCCGGCGGACCCGGTAAGTCACGTAGACTTTGGACTGCCACTTCTTGAAGGCTTCCAGTCCTGTCCTGTCCAGCGTCTCCCAACGCCAACGGTGCCATTTGCCCTCCGTCCGTTCGAGGAAAAATCTTCAGGTTGCGCAGACCTCCATCGTCCCGAGCGCGCAGCTGAGACACTAGTTCGGCCAACTGTGGCATCCATGCTTGCTCACGTGTCTCAGGTCGAGACTGCCGCAACCGCACGCGTGGTGCGAATGCTGTCAGCTGTGCCCACGACACAGGCATGCGATCCTCCGGAGTCAACGCTTCCAGGTTGAGTCGCTCCTTGGCAGCCAGAGGAATTTGTGAGGATTCCTTTGGCAACAACTCCAGCAAACACTCATCCTCTCCCTTCACATCATGCCTCCGGAAGTGTGCGCGCCAGGCTTGCTTCATCGTTTGCAGAAGTGTTCCGAGTTGGAACGTGGTGTCCCTTAGATGCCCATGGGTGTGCGCCAGCACTGCCACGCACATGGCGTAGGTCGCTTCCGTGGGCGCGCGTAGACCCATTCTGGCATACAAAACATCCGCCAGCACCTCTGACGCTACTCGTTCAGTCGGGGAAGAAGATATCCGACCCCATTCTTCCAAAGTCAAGTAGCGTGGAAAACAAAAGTAGTCCTGCTGTTTGCGTCGGGCCCCGCAGGCCCGCGCGGATTTCAACTTGCGGATGACAGCGGAGCGCACAGCGTCCGACTCCGCATGTTGCAGACCGTGTGGCGCAGTCTCCAGGTAACCCTCAACGGCCTGCGCGTCGTCTAGTGACTGTACGTATTCCAGCCAAGCAGGCAGAGCGCCCTGCAGTACTCCCATGCGGTCTCCCTGTGACTCTGCGACCTTCCCTGCCAGTTCCTCCAGCAGTCTCACCGCCATGGTCTGCAACGAGGAAACAGCTCGGACCAAAAAAGCTGCAAACCTAAAATCCAATTTAATTTACACGCAAGCGAGCCTGCCGTGCCCTAAAAAAAGGAGAAACAATAACTTCCCCTAAGTTCCCATAAGTTCCCTGAAGTTACAACCAACTTCCAAGTCGACGAACTTATTAAGTTCCTACTAGTCCTAGTAAGTTCTACCGGCGTGCGTGAACTTATAGTAGATGTTAACGAAGTTGTAAATCAACTTATAGTATAACTTCAAGTATTTCAATCCTAGTAGTATGCCTGTGCCGGTTGATGATGCTAGCCATCAGGTTGAGCCCGACTTAAAGAGGTCCAAGATCGTTGACACGCGTGCGATCCCGCACGTCATTGTCTGCAACAGGCAGGTCACTTCTTCCGAGCAAAGTGACATTGTGTTGGTTGTTCAGGTGCCATCCAGTGAGCTTTGTTGCATCCGTGTCACTTCCAATGTCTGTCGCTCCGACGTGCTGTCTGTTGATGGCATTCTGCATCAGATTGTTGCGCACAATGGCACAGGCTTCGATCCTCTTTCGACGGTCTTAGCTCATGGTGATTTTGTCGAACTGCAGCGGCTCAGTTCTGCCGTCATCCATGCTGGAGGTCACCACGGTGCCCAACCCATGTCCTTGCCGGCTGGTGCTGACTTCGGTTCCAGGTGTGAGTTCGCCATCAATTCATCAGGTTGGCTTGCATCGGACGAGATGCGATACTTTGTTGAATGCATCCAATGGACCAACACCTCTTTTGCGCAGTTTGCTCCGATCGTCAGATGGGATTTGCAAATGTTGGACTTCGATGCTTCTTCGTACCATGAGATCATCATTCCCAACAACAGGTTGACTGTGATTCCGATCTTGTGCGGTGCACATTGGGCTGCTGTCGAAGTTCTCAAGGCGGGTGCCCGAACTGTCGTGGAAGTGATTGGTTTTCCAGGGCCTCTTGTGCAGAATGTCATTTGGGCTGTGGCTCGGATCATGGATTTAAATCCTTCTCACCTGACTGCCCATCAAGTCACTCTCCCACCACGTGAGCACTTCTGTGGTTGGCAGTTGTTAGCCCGTTGGATTTCTCGTGCGAATCTCATCGATATCGTCCCAGCTGTCAATGATGGATACTTGCAAACATCTCTTGACCGTAGGCACTTGATTGACGAAGTCCTGGTTGCCTCCATCGATGATTGGCACAATGCTGGCATTCCCACTGCTGAATGGACTTCAGCTGCGAGGCTTAGGCGGGAGTTCTTTGTGCATTTGGCAAACCGCGGTCCTCCTCCTACTCCAGTCACCACTGAGCGGCTGTTCGTTTCATTCGTTGACAGTGATGCCCCGGCTCCTCCCAGAAATCAAGCTACCCTGGAGCACCAAGCTATCATTCCTGACCTTATATGGTTCTGCGCAGACTCTTTCATCTCCGTGAGCATCCGGCATGGCTGCATTCTGATGAGTTTGATGCGGTGCTTGATTCATTGCGCCCTCTCTATGTGAACACGTATTTTGCACCTCCTGCGCAGTGGAATGAACAGGATGATTGCTTTGAATTCTTTGAGGGTCGCACACCAGACACTTGGTTCCACCCACATGTCATTTGGCCTGTCATCATTGGCACAACCTGGGTCCTGGTTGAGCTTTTGCGTGATCCAAACGTCCCAGTCTCACTGTTCATGTCGGCTCCAAACAGCTTGGCACATTACTTGCCTGACATAGTTGGCCATGTGGCACGCACTCATGCCCTACAGCCGTATACTGTCCAACAGATTTTCATTCCATTCCACACTCCTCAGCACATGTGTGGGTGGACACTTCTGGAGAGCATTTTTGTTCGGCACCAGTGCTCCTTGCCTGACAGTGCACTTGCTGCTTCGCACATTTTCTCTTCGTCGAGACATCGAGAAATTGTTCAGGAGATTCGGCTGAATAGCTCCCATGCTTGGACTTCATCCGGAGCTCAAGAGAGCACTGTTGAGCTTGCATTCGATGTGCGCACCAGCTTCTTGCTTCGCATTTTGGAGGGAAGAATTGCCGCCACGTACTCATGTGCTGGAGGTGAGAATGATGCAGTGATGACGCCTGCCAAGCCCACTTCACCGGGCAAACCGGGTTCGCCTCCTGACTCCTCCAAGTCTGGTCCTGATCCTTGGTTGGAATCTGATCCGTGGACTCGCAAGCCGAAGAAGCAACCCACCACAAAGTGGGAGGACTTGGTCTTGCCAGACCAGCACCCGATTGTTGATGACAAAGGTGGCATGTTACCACAGACTCATAAATTGCAAGCCAGCTCACGGAAAGCCGGGGCAATCTTAGCTACGAAAGCTGCGATTGTTGAGTTGATGCGCTTGTCCTTTGAGGCTCCCACCACGCTGGTACTGCCATCCTCAGAGAAGTTGACATTGAGTGACTTGGGCAAGAAACTTGTTGGGCCACATGAGTTGATCCTTCATGATCCGGCACTTAAAGCTGAATATAAAAGGTTGGTTGTCCTGCTTCCTTTGTTTGGCACTGTGCGGTATTCGCTGCCGACACCAAAAATCACGATGCATGCTACTGCTGTTGTCGAACTTGTGGCGGAGGTGGACTCCAGACTTCTCATGCAGAACGAACATGAAGCTGTCAAGAGTGACCCTATGAAGTACATCAAAGATGCCTTGACACAGCTACATCCTTCGATCAAAGATGACTTTGCTTTTTATGCACTCCGCATTGGGCACCATCCTGCAGCAAGTCGCCTCGAGCCGCAGTACCAGTGCATCGTCAAAGTTCCGGCCAAGCACCGCAAGAATGTCCTGCAGTCCAGTGGGCTCCTCCCTGTCCTGGTGAGAGACTTTTTCGACCAATCAGGGCAACCGACGGACTTGTCGGTAGTGCCAAAGTTCTGGCAGACGACCCCTCGAGAGCTGAACGAAGCCAGAATCATCTTGAAGGACATCCAGGGCTTTGCTGGCTTAGTGATCACCAGGCGAGGACTCGCCACACGTGCATGGGACAGCCAGATCGCTGCAGTCAGGGCAGCCGTTTTGCCCAATGACACCCGCTTGACCAAAGAGAATTTGGACATTGTGCCACGGTTTCAATTCTCTTCTACGGGATGGCCGCCTGCGATCGAACCGAAATGTGTAGTGCAGTCGACCGTTCAGGCGGTCGGACTTGCGCCTGTACCGTCCAAGGCATTTCGAAGCAATGGAGTTTTCGGGTGGGTGTTAGGTTTTGGATCCAGACCTACCACGTTGAGGTTCACGCTGAATATCAACGGTGAAACCTTCGAGATTCTGCTTGTGGAAGAAGACAGAACGCCGGCTGTTCGTGGTTCTGCAAAAGCACAGAAATGGAGAAAGGAAAAGGGTACTGCCGAAGGCAAACCCTCTCATGCTGCACCTGTCAGCCATCCTCCTCCTGCTCACTTTGCTCCGAACCCTCTTGCGACCAGTGAATCCCACCGCATTCAGATCCTTGAGCAGAAGTTCGATAAGCTTGAGAACCGGCAGTTGCGCATGGAAGAGAAAATGGACTCGCGTTTCTCGGACATTTCGGATTCATTACGACAGCTTCTGCAAGCATCCAATGCCCATCCAAGGGAGTCGACGGGTGAGACGCCCAACCCGAAACACCCGCGGCATGACAGCCTTCTGTGACGGTCTCCGATGGAGTTTGTTCCGTGCTATGGATTTTGGAATTCTTCGTTCGGTTCCTCCTTTTCTTGTCTCTCTGTGCTTTTTAGCCTCGCGTGCCTTGGTGCATATGTTTCTCTGTGGATTTCTGTGGCTTGGGCAGCTCCATCACTTGGGGGCGCAATGGTCTCCGGGATCATTGCTTTTGCCATTTTCTCTGCTGACAGATTCTTAGGTCTTGGCTCGATGCAGACGAGGCATGAGTTTGTCCTTTGTGCATTACAGCTATGTCGCTCGCTCCAGAGCGCAATTCTTGACGTGTTGCATTTTGCTCTCCGGGAGCACTTTTCGTCTTCCTCCATGGAGCCCTCCATGCTCTCAGTGTTTCAGCAGTTCGTTTTCTGTGATCGTTTCATTTCGGTTCGTGTTTTTGAATGCTGGAGTATGTGTGACTTCCGTAGGAAGCTTTCGTTGCATGACTTACGACAGCACCAGCCACCGCGTTTTTGCAAAAATGAGTGCATTTTGCGCTCGTGCAGCCTTGTGTTTGGATGGGCACCATCGCATGGTTGTGTTCACGATTTCGATTCGAGTTTAGGTTTCCCAGGTGAAGGTCCGCCTACTGTGGAACACTCAACATGGTCAATTTGCTCGGCAAATATCGGTAGTTTAAAGACTTCCAATTTCTGGCGGAATACGGATGATTCTTTGATCTGTCTCCAAGAAACACGGATCGGCAGAAACAATTTCCGTGTGAGTTCCAGAGAAGTTCAGGCTTCGGGAAAAACCTTGTTTTGCGGGGAACTTCTTGCAGGGATTATTCGCTCCGACGGCCTTCACACGACTATGCACGGAGGTACAGCCGTTGTCGGCTCTGGCCTCTTAACTCGCCCTTTTCTTGAAGAACATGACATGACTGGCCTCTATGCGTCCATCTTTAAAACAAAAAGGGTGAATGCTGTTTGGACCCAAATCCTCCCCAACATCCGTGCACTGGTCTTTTCTGTCTACGCCCGAACAGGGGCTTCGGCCAATAATGATATCCTGGATCTAAATAATTCCCTGTTTGAGTCCATTTTTGAAATTGCTGCACAATTCGGAGACATTCCGATTATTGTCGCGGGTGATTTTCAAGCGGAACCCATGAATTACCCCGCCGTTTCAAATGTGTTGCATTTTCACAGATGGTTTGACCCCTTGCAAACTGTGTTGGATGATGGTTCTCTTTTTCGCCCCCTCACGTATTCGAGAGATGGTTCCTTTTCGGGCAGCGGAGACAATTGCACCTCCATTGATGCTATCCTTGTTAATCATGTTGCTTTTGCGGCCCTTGACTCTATCCAAGTTGTGGAAGACTTGGGTTATCAACATCGGCCCTTGCGTGCAAACTTTTCTTGGAAGAAAATTTGGATGGAAGGTGAAATTCATGTCAAGCTTGCTCCGCTTGATACATCTCTTGTACCCAAGGGTAAATCCCCGGATAGCGATTCCTTTAATCATCATGCTGACCAACTGTGGGAAACCTCTTTCTGTCCACGGTATGAACAAGCTCAATCTAGGCACGATGAGTGGAACGTTGTGAACGAATTCTGCCTCCAAACCCTTCTGGATGGGGGGGGCTTCATGGGGCCATGGTGCACGAAAACGTGGTGTTCTCCCTTCGTTTGCAAAGAAGCAATTCTGTCCTGGTCAACTTCCTTCGGGTTCTGCCACTTCCAGGAAAGGAAGATTGTTTCATAACACCTCCAAGCGATTAAGTGAATTGTTTACTCGTTTGCAACGACCCATAAAGTCAGTGCCAGATCTTGTGATCTTCCAGCGTACTGCAAAGAGGGTTTGGAGTGCATTACAAGCCCTTGATGCCCCCTTTTTGTGGGTTGAACCGCATTGTCCGACGCTTGTTGATGTTCACTACAGTATTTGCTGGATCCGAAATGCCGCCAAAGAGTGGGAACATTCAGTTAAGAAGGCACGCATTCAAAATTGGAAAGACAAAATTCAAGCTTCGGCTACAGGCAATTTTAAGTATGTCTATCAGCATCTTAAGAACAAATCTCTTGAGGAACCTATCAATTTAGTCCTTAATTCTCAAGGTCATATTGTGTATAATCCTCCGGAAGCAATCGAGTGCATTGTAAACACATGGGACAGTGTCTTCAGTGCCAACGTTTTGCACCATGATCCTGTTCAGATGCTGCGTGACCATTCTATCGCTACCTTTCAGTTGCCTCCTCTAACGGGGCTTGATATTTACCAAACCATCCAGAATCGTCGTGCTGATGCCGCTCCGGGCATGGATGGCTGGCGAACTAGCGACTTACAGTCTCTCCCTGTCAAATGCTGCTCCATCATTGCTGATTTCTTCAGTGCCTTGGAAGATGATTGTCAGTTTTCGATTCCTGATGTCTTGGTCAGAGCAAAGCAGGTAATTCTTAATAAGCCTGGACCGTCGACTCCTTTAAATAAGCGGTTGATCACGGTTTTGCCGCCATTGTTACTTGCATATACTGGCACGAGATTTAGACAATTGCAAAGTTGGCAGTCCACGATTCTTCCACGTCAACTGTGTGGTGGCATCCCGCAAAGATCTATGACTGACATCAGCGTTGGGCTTCGCCTTGACATTGACCAATCTTATGCACAGGATGAACCCCTAATTGGCATTAAGTTGGACCAGTCCAAGTGTTTTGATAGGTTAATCCCTCAGTTCACTGCTGCTCTTTTTCTTGCTATGGGGCTCCCAAAAGGGATTGTCAATCTCTTCGTGAAAATTTATGATGGTTTAAAGAAACATGTTGCCTACAGAGGTTGGGTTTCCTCCACTCCCATCACATGTGCCAATGGGCTTGCACAAGGGTGCAGTTTTTCGTTGTTGGCCATTAATGTGCACATGGCTGTGTGGACACGTTTTATGGATTTGCTCCCCCATGTCACTTGTAGAGCTTTCATTGATGACTCTTACTTGTGGGTAAGGTTGATCCATGCGAGTCAACTCCGAACTGCCTTTGACGTCACTCAACAGTGGAGTAAACTCATTGGGCAGCAGTTGAATGCTGCCAAGAGTTCGCTTTGGGCTACCAATACCGAAGCTCGGCGTGTCGCCAAGTCTCTTTTTCCTGAAATCCCTTTGGTTCTTGAAATGGATGTTTTGGGTACCAAGATGTATACTGCTCAACGCAAGTGTACCCTTTTTCCTGAAAGCAAGACTGAAAAGATTTGTAACGATGTCAAGAACATTGCTGCGCTTCCCTTGTCGTGTAAGAATAAAGCCCATCTTATCGCTTCGAAGGTTATTCCACAGTGTTCTTTTGCATCAGAAATTTCAGACATGCCGAAGAGTGCATTGAATAAAGTTCAAGGGGTAATTGCGACTGCCTTATGGCACAACCGGCCACATTGGCGCTCAAAGATGTTTGTATTTTGTTTCTTGGCGCAACCTTGGAGGGTAGAGCCTACAATCGCGCGTGCATATTGTGCAGTGAGGAACATGTGGAGATATGTTCACAGCCACCCATGTTGTCTTGAGAGATTGCGAAACTTCTTTGAGGCTATGATTAAGTGCAAGCATAGCCTTCTTGCACACTTTCGTCAAGCCTTGCAGGTTTTTCATCTTGCCTTATTTTCAGACATGTCCATACGGATTGGTACTGTGACTTTCTCCATTTTGGACATCCATCCCAAGGATTTGAGGCCCTTCCTGCACACTATGGCCCAACAAGCTTGTTATGAAGCGTCGGGAACAAAACCTAGGAAAGACATTTACAAACCAACCGGGTTGTTGGATGGATATTTGAGCACTGCATTTCATCGTTTTCACGCAAAGAAAGATGATCCTTGTGCGTTTTTGAAACCACATTTCGACTCTCAATTGGTCGGGTGTACAATCACCAATGACAGACGTTTTGCTGCTGGTTTCAGTGAAACTTCTGATTGTAGGTTCTGTGGTCTGGTCAAAGAATCTCTAACACACATTGTCAGTGAATGTTTGGCTTGCCCACCGGAATTGCAAGCTTGCATTGCCCATGACTTTGGCCCTAATTATCGAAATCTGGGAATTTTTGAGCACCCGGTAGCTATTGCAGACAAGAGGCTTGCCATGTCTCGATGGGACCCTCAGTCCGAATGTTCCTTTGACCCTCGCCAGCCTCAGGTGCTACGATGGACGGATGGATCTGTCGTTATGCAGAAATCCTTTTGGCTCTCCGCTGCCGGATACTCTGTTGTTGATGAGCATATGCAATGCCTTGAAGCAGGCCCAGTGCTCCATCTTTTGCTTGCCTCATACACTGCAGAGTTGTATGCGATTCTGCGGGCTGTCGCTTCGACATCAGCTCCAGTGAAGATTTTCACAGATAGCCTCACCATTGTCGATATGTTTGCACAACTTGAATTGACAGGTCAAGTGTCAGAGGATTGGAGCCTTCTGGAATGGTGGAAAATCCTTGCTCGTTTGTGGAGAACACGGAAAGCTTTTCATCCCAAACCTGTGACGCTGGTTTGGCAAAAAGCGCATACGTGTGACCACCTTGAGACCCAAGAAATTTCCGAAGAGATTGCCCATCGATTTGGCTTGACACGTCAACAGGTGTTGTGTAATCGTGTTGCTGACTGTGCAGCTAAGAAAGCCGCCTTTGACCATGCTGCTATTGATCCATGTCATTTCCCGGCCATTGAACGCATTGTTTGTAAGCGCCAGGTTGAACTGGCTAAGTTGAACCATGTTATTGGATCTAATTGCCAAGTTCGTCAGCAATTCATGACGAAAGAGGACGATGCCAATGAATCTGGGCCTCCAGATTATCGTTTGCGGTTTCCTTTGTGGGAGTGGAATGCTTCTCCTGCTAGTTATGACAAGTCCTTTCAAGGGAGTGTTCCGCTTCCTCAGGAGTTAAAGAGTGCTTTTTCTGAAGTTGATGTGGTGACGGTTTACGATTTTCTGCAGGTCTTAAAGTGGCGAGTTGCAGATGATCAATCCGTTTCCTATGTGGAATTGACCCTCCTTTTCATCCGTAAGGGCTTTGTTTTGGAATCGATCCAGCATGCTGATGCTTCATTCCGCGATGTGATGCAGGTTGTTAAGCGTGTGTGTGCTCGAACTTTTCTTTGCGATACGCAAGATAGGCTTCCTGGTCGTCACGAATCCACTTTGATTCACAAGTGTGGCAAAGCCATACCAAAAGGTGCGATTTTCGGTGCGCGACCTTTCTTTGATCCTAAGGATCTTGTTGCCTTTGCGGCCATTTTACAGGATGGATGCGGGCAGCATCTTTCTTCTTGGTCGTTCGATTGGCATGTGGCGCTGTCTAATTAGCGAATTCGTTTGATCTTCGTGGGTCTTTGTGCTGACACGACCAGTGTGTCTGCGGCACTGCAAGCTTCTAGCTTGCTTGACTGATGCAACAGGTGGAAAAAAAAACAATTCAGGAAAGTGGTTCGGGGTCAGCAAAGATGTTTCTCCAATTCAGTGTTTTTTCTTTTGAGATCCTGTATCAGTTTGGTTGTTTCTCTGGGATGATATTGAATGTATTTCCTTATGTGATGCAGATACGGATTCTTGGCGGCACCGTTTTCCACAGATGTTCATCACATGCCCATTATTGTTAGAACAACCATTGATTCTTGTCCTCATGTGTTTGAGATTGTTTGTTTTCCCTTAAAAATACCAAAACCATGAATTGTAGAAACATATGAAGTCTACATGGAGTGTCCTTTAATATCTTACTAGCACTTGTGTTAAGTCGTCTGGTCTTGTAGAAAGTCGTCTGGATGATGCGATTACAATGGGGTTAGATGCACGATGGCAATATAACTGGAAGAGTGTCAGGTCAACAACATTGTTTGGATGTTGCGTTTACAGTGAGTTCTTGATGTATAGCAGTTTTGACAAACATACTTCCGTAGAGCGTTTACATTGTGTTTTGACATAAAACGGGTGATTTTTCGCAAACCGGGTGACTTTTGACTAATGCTGCGTTTACATGCGGCCGGGTGACTTTTTGCAAACCCGGGTGATTAAACCCCAGCGCTAGTACAATTAAATACAATTAATATGTAATGTGTTAATTAAATTTGATAGATATATAATATGTTCTGGCGCTGAGTCTTTGGTTCGCTGTGGCAACGACGAAAACGATCGTTCGCTGATCCACCGATTGCTCGCGGTGGAGGAGTAGACCAGAATTTAGAATCGATCTGAAAAAACGAAAGTGAGTCACAAAAACATGTTTCATTTGGGTGGTGTACCCTCATGCTGTCGCCTTTTGAGGACACATGTTCAGACACGAGATATATCGAATTGGTTAATTTTGTTTCCTCATCTCAACACCAGGTGCCCCAAAACGAGTGATTCGTTGGAGTTCGTGACCTAGACGTTCGCTGCGTCCTCATCCACTCAAGGCTGGCACGCTTGGAGCGGTACCGATGGAACCAGGCGATTCGAATCCAGGCGAGGAATGTGTGGCTGGGAAGTGGGTGAAGTCGTAGTGAAACTTGAGGTGCTTGAAACCTGTGAAACTTGAGGGTAGTGAAACCCCTATGATACCTGTCTAGAACCCTTCCATCTTGATGCCTGAAAAGTAGCACCCCTACCCTACTGAAAGTATGCGTCAAAGGAGCAATTGGACTTGGAGTAGTTCTCTACTATTACTTCCACTTACCGTACCACAGTGCCATTCCCCGATACGCCGGTAAGTGCACCTTCACCTGACACAGCAGCATTCTGTTTGCATGTTTTGCAAGTAGGTGTCCAGTTTCTGTAGCTCTCCAACCAGAAGCGCTCTCAAGAGTCTGGTCGTGTTCTTCCGTGGTAATCGTGCTGGTCGCAAGGGGTGTGGTTTGGTGCCTCCTCAAAAAACCGCCCCAAAACTTTGATCATCCTGGGTCCTGGAGTAGATACTGTAGAATTGTGGAACATGAATGAAAATCCAAGACGCCATGAGAAATTGGTCAATGTTTGCGGTTTGGTCATATTCCATCGACTCTAGGATTGTTATAGACTTATAGATGTGGGTCTGGTTGGTTGACCTCATCAACAAGGTGTTTATTCTCGTCTTTTGGGTCCACCCAGTCGTTTGTTGAGGTGAAAAACACCGCGGTACGAGGCCGATTGGCGCGGACACCAGTGCCGACGTCAAGTGGCCGACGAGATGCAACGATGGAAGCAGACGAGATATGAGGCCGAGTTTGATCACCCGTTTGAGGGGAGATCAACTCAGGATGTATACCCCAATTTTGGTTGCTGCACGCCGGAACGAGGTGGAATTATTAGTTTGCCCAGATCAAGTGGAGAAATTGAAATCAACTGCTTGGCAGCGGTTTTCTTCTTGGGCAGTCCTGTCGGTGGTATGTGGGAAGGATGGACACTCCAGGTCTCAATTCTAAACACGAAGGGGCTGGGTTCTGAGGGTCTTCGGGGTTTTCCATGTTTTCCGGTCATATCCCGTTTTTGGATATGATATGCTCATTTATGTTGACATTCTGGCTAAAACCTGCAAAAGCGATAGGAATAGGCCCCAATCAAAGGTGATAGATCCTGTTTGGGTAATCAAGAGTCTACTCAGTCCTTTGGGCTTGGAATGGATTTGTGACTAAACCACTAAACGTTGAAGCCTTAGCACAGGACCTATGGACAGCCAAGCCCGTCCCTGACATTTTGGGGTGACCCATCGCCAGATCGTGTCGCTCTGGTGATGAATCGGTGCTAGGCGGCAGCACGGTTGCAGTCCTTGGCCAAGGCCATGGGTGCGAAGAAGCAGCCAGGGAGCTTAGCAGCTGAAGCGGAGAAGTGGCTGACTATGAGGTAGAAAACACTGTTGCACCACCTTGGTCACTCCCCAATACACTGCTGTCATGTACATTATGTACAGTTATAGTGTGTGTATATATATATAACTACATATATCTACACACATGCTACGTGTGTATTTATACACACTCAGACTGTGGATAGATAAATCGACAGACAGAGAGATGCATGTAGATAGATGAATGGGTCCACACGACCGCATGACCATTGCGCCAACCAGCCAACCAACAACTGGCTCCTTGATTCCGTTCTCAGTATATCAGCAAAACCCATCCAGAAAGGACATCCAAGTGCTGCTGGTTCTCGTCAGTAGGCAGACAGTTCGTTGCAGGGGTTCTGTGCACAGACTTACTTGTTGATGATTCATGAGGAAAGCAAGCAAGAGACGACACATTGCTTTCTCAGAAGGCCACGCACAAACATCATCACCCGAATCGTGGGGGTAGGTCTAGAAGACGTCAAACCATCCAAGCATCCAACCATCACTGAGGAGGACGGAGGCCACCCTGCTGCGTAGTGCCGCAGCGCAATGGGTTGCTTGGCTCCGTTGAACTCGGGAGACCCTGAAAGAAGTGGAAGAGAGAGCCATCACATGGTCCACGATGGTCCACGAGTCGGCATATTGCTTATGGGCATTTCTGGGGCCCCAGAAAAACGTTATGCGTGCATTGCCACTGTCTTTCACCAAGCCACAGCCACGAGCGCATGTGGGTCTGGTCCTTTTTCCAGCTCAAACTCTCTTACATACATACATACATACATACATACATGAAACATCATGAAGCAGTGGTGCAAATCTGACATAACAACACCTGCCACGTGAAACGACAAACAGTGTATGTGAAGTGAAGAAGCATCAGAAGTAAGAAGCTTCTTCTGGAAGGATGCAGCATCATGCCTGCTTCCTGTCACCGACCCATCAAACATCAATGTATAAGAACATATGAAGCATCATGCAACTATTTCCCAGACACTCAATGCATGCCATATTATCATGTTTGCCTACATTGGGATGGTTTGGAGAGTCAATATAGGCATACTATATATGATCACATATGGCAGTCCCATGATATGGAGTGTCTGGGTTCTCTTCATTTTGGCGGACAGTGACATGCATCGCATTTTTCATATTTGTTCATCATTTTTCCGCTGAGATCCAGACTTCTTGGCGTCGGCATCGCGCGCAACAGCGCCGGGGGGCCCACCTTGGTGGAATGCATGTTGGTTATTGCAACACCAGGATCTGTTAAGCGTCCATTCGGAAGGAAATACAAGGAAAGCAAAGAAGAAGACAGAATGATGTGTGGTTGTTTCGTGTGTTGTTTCTAGAAGAGGAGAAGTCTAGTCTAGTTAGTCCCTTGTTTTTTGTTCAGGCTCCAATTCTACAGAAGCTGTATTAAACACGGACAATGTGAAGAATAATCAGGACTATAAGAAAGATCGTCGTTGGTTGAGACAGGACGGACATGGAGCCTCAAAAGACAATCTCTTCCCCCAAGACGAACTACGTTTGATGCAGAGTCGCCCCAGTTGGGTCAAGCTCCAGGAGTCAAGTCTACAAAAATCAAGAGAGGACCATTGAGCAATTTAGAAGAAGGTCTTGTTGGAAAGATACTTAAGGATGGCGCCCAAAGCAGTTCATGGCAGTTCATCGTTTTGTTAGCTTTTCCTTCAACCTTTTTCTGGCAAAATGCGGAGGTGTTGCTCCAGTGCTGCGGCGCCGTCAGCTGGCCGCTGCGCGCTTCTGGGCATGGATTGCTGGGCATTGCCCATCGTGTCGCGCGTTTGGTTCGGGGAATCGAGGTGCCGTTTTTAGTTGCACAGCCGCACAGCATCGGATTGTTTTGTCTACTTTGGAGTGCGCATTCAATCTGCAACACCGTAAATTGTTCATGTTCACAAGGAAAAAGGGTGATTTGCCAGCAGAGTGCTGTTATTTTTTTGTGCAGGGTCCCTTGCTGTAATTTGACGTCCAACATTTTACCGGACATATTCTTCTTCTGCTTTTGTTCAGGAGCTGAGATAAGTCCCACATATTCCACTGTGACTCGTTGGATGCTCAACCATGGCTGAGGATTGCAAGGCATTCACCGCATGGCCAAAGCGCGAAGAGAACTCAAGCGGCTGCAGGAGGAGCGACTGCAAGGGTGACGGTGAGCGATCAAGAGCCGGCTTCTCCTTGCATTTTGTAGCTGGATGTGCAGCTCTGAATCTTTGAGCATATGTGAAGCTTACTGCCTCAAATGTTTAGTGCATTCAGTGGAGGTTTACTGCTAGACCCGGCAACATGAGATGATTGACTAAATCAAATGTTTGTAGATCTTACTGTAGGTTTCAGTGAAGCCATATATATATATTAAAATATATAGTTATTTTGTGCATTCGGATTGGGCTAATCCCAGGGTCGGTTGGTTCACCCCACTTGGGAATCCTAGGTTTAAATGGTTAGTCCAAGCGGTCCACACCCCTTACTGAATTATCCCTCAGACACACACACACACACACCGTGCCCACAAGTGCCTCCACCCTACATTGTAAAAAGTCTCATGGCGCGCGCCACAAGCTCGCGCTGCTTTGGCGCAGGAACGGGAGCAGAAGGAACAACTCTCTGCCATCAAGATCCAAAGTCATGTGTGCCCCGGTTGAGTCGACCGGGTTGGCGTGAGGCTCTAGGGACTCGCAGCGCGGCGACCGGGTTTCCATCGTTTTGGCCGCTGTTCCTCAGGTTCTGGATAGCAACACTCCTTGAAATAAATCATGTTTTGGTGGAAAGCCACCACCTGCTTGAGACGAGGATTTCATAATGTGTTTTCTTTGGGGGTGCCATGCCATCCACCTACTGTAACCATGATTTCAGTAAATTTTATGTGGGTGCCATAGACGTCCCAAACCTCGCGGAGTTCGCTATTCATGTGGAGGATGAGGTGCACGCCTGTTTTCCCCTTGTTGATTCTAAGCAGACAAGATCGGATGACATCCAGTGACACGAGTCCCTCGCGGCATCGCGCGGCCTTTTTCTGTTATTGTTTGTTGCTTGTGACCCAGCCACGAAGCACATCGATCGCCTGCAGATCACATTTGCTTGGGATTGGCGGTTTCCCCACTCAAATACAACAGGTGGAAAGTTCACTTCACTTTGATATACTTTGATATTTTTTCGGTCGAACCGGCTCCGGGTGACCGGCTTAGGACGAGTTCGCGTCCCGCCCGCCTTTCTGAGGCGAAGTCGCCATGCACAGAAGGAGGCCAAAGACTCGAATGTCCGATCGGACGACTCGGTTTCAAAACCAGCTCGGATCATGGTGCCTAGGATTGAAAAAAGTCGAAAAGTCATTGCTCGAAGTGTTCCTTTTGTTACATGTTTATGAGGATTCTAGAAGACCAAGCCAAGCCAAGCTTTCTTTTACAGAAAGGGACGCTGTCAGGCCCCCCAAACTACACGTTTCTGGACATACATTGAATTATGCATTATATTAAACTATTATAGTATCTTTATATACAGCAACTATATATAGATAGTAATATTATCATCTTTTCTGGCTGATCGTAATCAAAAAAGCAATCTAGCAAAGAGTGTATACAAAAGTACAACCTGGATCGATAGAAAAAAGCGAGGGACGCTGTCTCTCTAAGAAAAATCAGACTTCTCGATTCTCGAATAAAAAAAATCCATAAGGTGTAGCAAACTAGGAGCATTTGGTACAGGCTGGGACGGGGGGTCGACAAAAAAAGAATTGGTCGACCGCCCCTCCAGATTAGGAGCCTTTGGCAAAGGCCAGGAGGAGGGTCGACCGAAAAAACAATAAAAACTTAAAAAGACATGCTTATTTTTTCGGTCGACCGCCCTCCCAAGGAAGAAACTCCAGCAAATGTAGGAGAATTGGATATTTTTGGTCTTTTTTTGGTCTTTGAAGGCTAGGGTGGTCAGGTGGTCTTTGGATTTTGATCAGATCTGATGTGTTCGACTCACTACCGACCTGATCGGGAACCACCAGGTCGAAGGTGCTAGTTTGTGGGTAACGAAGTGTTGATAGAAGTTGGGGAAAGGATCACGTTTTGGAACGCGGGAGATTAATCTCCTGTTGCAACACGTTTGGTTTGCTTTGCTTTCTGATGTTAGTCTTGTTTGATAGTGTTTCTTGGTGTTTTTTTCTTCCGTGTGATCTTTCACTGTGTCTTTTTTCTACTGTTTGTTTCTGTTTGTTTGTTTGTTTGTTTGCTTGTTTGTTTGTTTGTTTGTTTGTTTCTTCCGTGTGATATCTCACTGTTATTTTTTGTGGTTTTTGTCTTCGTGTTTTTTCTTTGGGTGGTTTTTCTTCCGTGTGATCTCTCATGTTTGTTGTTTATTTGTTCTTGTCTCCGGTTTTTAGTTCTTGGTGTTTTTTTTTCATCATTTTGGTGTTTTATTTTCTATTCGTGTTTTTTTTGTGATTATTTTATTTCTTTTTTTTAAGTCTCGGTCTGTTTTTCTGTGTGAGTTATTCTTTTGTTTTTGTTTGTTCCGAGTGATCTCTCACTGTTTATATTTTTTCTGGTCTCCGTGTTTGTTATTCTTGGTGTGTTTTTCTTTCGTGTTTTGTGTTCTTGTGTTCTTTCACTGTTTTTTCGTTTTCACTGGATTCCAAGGTAGTATGCTTTGTGTCAGCAACCCGAGGGTAAAATTTATATAGAGCAGAAATGAGCCCTTCCAAGGTAGCATACCTTTGGTGAGCCACCCAAGGATAAAGTTTAGAGCAGAAAGGAGTTCCAATGTGGCAGACCTAAATTGAGAGGACAAAGGAGCCATTCCAAGGTAGCATACCTTGTGTGAGCCACCCGAGGGTCAAATTTAGAGGAGAAAGGCGCCATTCCAACGTAGCATTCCCTGTGTGAGCCACCCTAGGGAAAACTTTAGAGAAGGAAGCAGCCATTCCAACATATACGAGTCATAGGAGGTTCAATTTTAGTGAAGACTGGAGCCATTCCTACGTAGCATACCTTTTGTGACCAAAAAAGGGCCGACCTGAGCCTGTGTTCCAAATTGAGTCTAATCGTGTGTTTGCGTTCCAGATTGGGTCTAATCGTGTGTTCCAAAATGAGTTGTTTGCCAGAAGTTGGCACGTATGAGTTTCAAACTTGGCTGGGTTGCACAGTATCATACCTCTAAGGAAGTTATATTGGAGACTCGCATGCGAGAGCAAGATGACCTCAAGATGGCCACGTTGCCTTGGGTGGGCGAGATTGCACTTGTGCTTGCGATTGGTGCCACATGGTATGGTGCTGAGCGGCAGCTTGCAGGTGAGACGCCAGTGAAAGTGAAGGACTGCGTTGGATCCTCTGTGAAGGAACGTTTGCGCGGTACTGTGCCACTTGTTTTCTGTGACACTTCCAAGTTCCAAGCTTGAACATCCTCACTTGGCTCTTTCCTAGGATGCCAGCTTGTGCTTGCGGAGGTTTACAACATGGCTGCATTACAGAGTATGTCACTCTCGATGCTTCAGAGATGGTTATGTTGTGGGGGACTGGAATTTGACTGCTCCAGATCCAAACAGTTGGGTGCGAACATTCTTTGACATTCACGGCTGCTTCATCTCTTATTCATTCTTTTTGTGCAGGTATCACGTTGGCTGAGTGCAAGGAACATCGATTTCCCTACTTCGAACTTCGAGTTGGTTTCTCAGGTTTGCACATGCCATTGGGAAGATCAGTGATCACAAAATTGCAGCTCCAGTTCGGGCAGAAGAAGAGAGACTCAGGAAACGCAAGGATTGGAAGAGACCAACGTGGCTCTCAGACCGCTGCAGCACCAGACCAGGGCCTCGAGCAGCTCATCATTGACAGATCTTGGCAGCATTTGCAGCATTTGCAGTGGAGATTCAGTTGGACCCAGCACAGCTTCCAGGTTGGCTTGTGGAGGTGCGCCAAGCTGCCGGGTAAAGACTATGATGTCTGGTTTGTCAGCCTTTCAGTGGTGGTGTCAGGTTTGTGGTGCCATCAACCCACACTGGGATCACACGTGGCAGTGTTTGCTCAATCGTGCTCCACCCTCGAGGCCTAGGTCACTCAATGACTTGGAATCGTGTCACGCCTTCCAAACTCAGTTGTGCAACTCGGTTTGTGAGCGCAAACCTTTTGAAGACCAGTTCCACTTCCCTTTCTGAGGCCTTTGGCACTGACTGGCTTTGTCTTTCTGGTTGGTTGAAGAGGAGCACGTGCAGGTGAACCACCAATGGGTATAATATCCAACCAAATTGACCACTCCTTTTTTCTCAAAGGACATCATTGGTATCGTATCAGCCCTTCATCACCATCAATGCTCTTGTCATTATTTGGTGGAAAGGTCGGCAGTGAAAAGGCGGCACCGCCTGGGTAGCAATGTGGCCGATGGATATGGCCGGTTTGACGATCACGTCCTGTTGACCCGATTTGATCAAGTGCATCATGAACCCTCCATTGGAAACTGTTGACCAGCGAAAGGAGGCTTTTTACCCCGTTGCTTGAATGACTGGGAATAGGCCCCGAAACGGTCACGCCCTCCAAACTGAACTCACCCTCCATGCCGCGCCAGGTGGGACCTCTCCTCCAAGCACGGCGCGAAAGAGCGTCTTGGCAGAACCTTATAGATCCAGTCTGACCCCTGAAAGCCTCGTTGAGTCGTCGTGCTTGTGCATGATCAGTTAAAAGGATGTCAAACTGACTTGTAGGTAATGCTGACTGACTCTCTCGCTCTCTCTCTCTCTCTGGTATATATATTTGCAAAATTGTATGTATGAATATCAATACTACTTGATCATCAATCCCCCAGTTCAATCAAGTGGGTCCGTGCCTTGCCGTGTTTTCTCGTGTTCTTTACCGGATTTCCGGTGAAATGCCATCCATGGTGGGGTAAAAGGATGAATTTGCAAGCTGGAATTCTGGTGAATTTCTTGAACCTGTCGGTTGATACAGAACAAAACCAAGTTGCTCCAAGGAATTCTAGGGCTGCTGGGAAGGTGGGACTGGGTGGGTGCCAGGGGGGTCCAATTACCTTCTGAGGATGCGGCGAGGAGCGCTAGGGTTCCAACGGATAGTTCGAAACTTCCCTACCCAGTCAGTGGAACTCCTTTAGCTCTTGGGGATGGGACCACCCCCACTCAAATCCAACAGGCGAACAGTTCACCTGTCCTTTTCCAGGAAAAGCGGCTACTGGGGAAAACTCTTCAGTGGATGAACTCTCGCATCGTTTTCACGTGACCTGGGGAGGCGGATCAGAGGCCGGTTCCATCGGATCAAGACTTCGATCAACCAGGGGCCAGTGAACAAAAAGACCCATCAACGGGATGGGATTTCAGGAAGCAAGTCTTGCTTTCAGAACGCAGAGGAAAGCATCAACAACAGATCGGTGACCATGGATGACCATCAACGATGATTTGTTTTTTTGCAATCACCATTTGCATGCAATGTGGTCAGGGTATGTTTTGGTGCATATGCCCTTGGTTTGGGCACGGAATTTTCACCCACATCAAGATCGCATGTGAACGAGAACAACATGCGAGCCATGTGGAACATGGTGGAATTCTATTAATGGGCAGCACGGATACAACTCTACGACCTAGATGTGTTCAGTGACCAGGAATGATACCCCATTATCACGGCCGCTCGTGAGAAATCATGCTAATTCTTGTTTGGAGGCCATCGCTATTAGTAGCTTCTTGCTACTACTAGTAGAAGCAATGCCCTTGTTACTAGTAGCTTCCAGTTCCTAGTAGTACCGCTCCACTCGTTTCGACTCGTTAAGGCCCAGTTTTTGCAGCGCTTCATGCGGAAGATCTGGGCGTCGCGTGGCGTCATTTTCTTCTCCGCCAAAGGGGGTTCCTGGTGAAGCAGGTGTTTCTTCGGTGCGTGGGTGGTGCTTTTTGGTGAATTTAGCTGAATGCCGTGGGGAGGGGCAGCATGGGCTCAGTTTCCACTTGAAGAATGTACAGGAGTGCAGATGTTTTCTGCCAAGTCTGAGAGTTCTTGACTGAGTCTGGGATGTCAGTGATTGCACCTGGGAGGGTTTATTTCCTGCGGCAAGGAGGTCCACCGGCAGGGTATGCCACTGACATGTCAGTGACAAAACACCCAGAGAATTCCAGATTCTACAAGGAATCAAGGACCGTGAAGCCATGTATGTTTGAATCGTTTTTGGAACCATGTGCCTCTAGTCGTCTATCGTATTCCGAAAAAGTGATTTCTCTGTTTTTGTGCTCTTCAAAAGAACAGACCTGAAATCTGCATACCAAACAGGTGCCATCCACAAAACCAGGGAGTGTAGCTCCTGAGGAACAGCCACCTAGCATCCGAAGCGCTGAGACACCCGCGTCCGGGGTGGTTTTCCTGTGCGAGTTCGATGCATTTAGGAAAGGCTGCGTGCACCTCGAGAGAGGCCGCGGTGAAACGGAATGTCGACTTTGGAACCTGACCAGAACCAGCTGTTGGGTGAAACAATGTGAAACACAAAGGAGTATATTACAGCTTTCTTTGATGCTGAGCTAAAGCCGTAGTCCTTATCCAGATACATTTGCGACTGATTCGCGGACTGTGAAGCTGCTGAGGTTGCGACAAGTCCAAGCATTGCGAAAGGAGCGTGCCTCAATCAAGGCGTGCATGACTGGCTGAAGCATCCATTTCGCACTTGCAGGGCCATGCAGCAAGTTTTGGGTCAAGAAGAACCGCAAAAAGATCATGGAAATTCTGCGAGCTACAGTGTGCTTGCCGACGGACGAATCCTCATCATGTTCTCTTGTTCGGCAGGGAAAGCCGGTGAAATCTATAATATATATATATACACCGATCTATCCTGTGAATAGGTGGTGTGAACATGGGAGAGACATGGAGATATTCCATCATTATCATCAACTGTAGCTGATAGCTTCTGGCACCAAAGGTTGGCTGTGATGTGAGGGGCAAGGGATCATGACTGCCAAATGCTCCTCACCAATGGGAAAGGTGTAAGGTTTTGACCTCTGGTAGAAACGCATGTGGGCAGGCACTTGGCAGAACCCAGCTCATGCACGCTATTGACTTGCTAGATTGGAAGTTATATCTGCGTGACACGATTGAATTCCGTCCACTAATCAAAGAATCAGAATTGGACTTCATTTCTTTGTATATACTGCAACAATAATTATCGGCATGGCTTGCCGGATTTTTAGCTGTTCAAAGAAGGAGACATCATTTCACCAACTGTTCTCGTTCGCTTCGATTGTGCAGGTGCAGAGCACTTGGCGAAGACAACTGGCCATGGCCGAAGCAACGAAGCGGCGTGCGTGGGGGACCTGTCAGAACGCATATTTTCGGCCAGAGGGTTCTGGCTGGGAGCCTTCGCATTTCCTGGCCACCACACAGGTTAGTTCTGGATGGTTTGGTCAAGGCTTTCCAGAAGTCTTTTTCTCCTCAACTGGTGCAGGAGGGTCTATTTTTGTTTTCGGCCTTTGGAATTCTGAAGAACTGCAGCGAAACAGAACGGTGAACACCGAAGCGTGCGCCGCTTCAACCTGACTAGAGGACCCAACATCGGACCATCGAGGGCAGGGGGTGTCCACAATAACGGCTTCCAGACAAGGCACCCCTTGGAGGCTCCACTTTTGAGTAGATGTTCTTGGCCAATCTTTGACACTCCAAAGTTCACGACAAAAAGGAGGCCCGCTGTAGAAACCGTGGACAACATGAAGGTGAGGCAGACCCATGCTGTTTCACCGCAGACGATGCTTTTACTAGACTCGACCGTAGAAACCTTTATACTGTAGACCTTTCCTTTTTGATGCTGTGTTTTTGTTGTTTGTCTTCAGACCTTTCTCTCTGTCTCCTTTTTCTTGGATTATTCCTGCCTCTTCGGTATCTTTAGTGCCTCGGATTCTCTTTCCTTTTCTTTGGACCCTGCTCGACCTGCACTGAATCACTGAAGGCGGGAAGTGGACCAACTCTTAAGCTCTCTGCTGGAAGGACGCCGGCCGGGCTTTTTGCGGTCGGCGACGGCGCGTGCACGACAGCCGGGCGGTGAGTAGTTTGAAGACGAACTGCTTTCAGATTGTAGGTGAGTAGACCATTGCAAGTCAGAAGTATGTGTGTTTCTTGACGGACAACTACACTAACTAATTACTTGTTTTATTCTACAATTGAACACGTCGGACGGCAAGCTAAGATGTTTTGCCGTCCTGTAAGTAGTTCCAAGCGCGGACTTTCACCTGTGACCAATGTTACACATTCAACTGGCTACCAAGATCATCAAAGGTTAAGTAGTCCTGTGGGTTGGGTTGTCCTACCCTGTCAGTTTGGGGATGGGCCAGACTCCACTCAAATCCAACAGGTGGGTGGAAAGTTCGATTCACCTTTTCCAGGGAAAGCGGCTCGCAGGTCATTGTAGAGTGTGCTTGTGCTTCACCCGCGGACGAAAAAAACAACGCCTGCTCAAGAGAGGAAAGAACGCGGAAAACAAGGGACATCCAAGCATTAAGGCGTCGAATACCGAACAACCGCCATGAGAAGTGTTCACCTTTCTTTTCATTGTTGAGGGCTAGAGCGGGTAGGGCCAAGTTTAACAGAGCCACTTGTCCCCTCACCAACTGTGCGCAGCACGCGGGCAGCGCTAAACATAGGGCTCTCGGGCGTTGATTTCAGAATGTTATTCATGAAGGTGAAGAAATTATAGTCTATCAGCACCCTCCAGCCTCCAACAGGTTTTGGGGCTGCTTTAGAAGAGACTTAAAAGTCGCAAGTGGTGACCTGTTGGAGGGTCCTGGCCGAGGGACATCTTGATATATCTCAATGGGTTCGTTTGTCGAGAACACCAAAACAACATGAAACAACCAATTTCGATGTGCTTCATCTATGCCCATGACGTTTCCGCGTTCAAGTAGCCACCCCCTTAGTGACAACAACAACAACAACTTCGAATTACTGTTAGTAATTGTTCGAGCATCACCTGTTGGAGCTTCCTGAGTATGTCCCGAGTCCCGAGTCCAACATTTCTTTTTGACCATATGGACAAGTGTTATAAAAGAAACAGCCAACAGCCTGGACGACACATTTGAGTTGCACCAAAAAGGGTCGACACCGAATTCCGGCGCTCTCCATGCCCAAGGACGCCCCGAAGCCATGGGGACCTGCGGCGGGCAAAGTTGGCTTGTGAAGGCCAGGTCTCGTGAGGTGGAGGAACGGTGAAGCACGGATTTGTGATCGAGTGAAGCACGGATGTGTTGAAGCATGTTGAAGCACATGTGTTGATTGAATCCTTCTTGGAGGCTTCCAAACACTTGGATCAGCTCAAACTATTTCAATCCCCAAGATCCGGAAGTTTCTTTCCCTATTCTAGTCCATCTATGTCCATTTGAAGACATCCACTGGACATGACTCACTTGCTCAGTTGCTTGGCTTTTCTTCACTCGATCCCTCGGAGGAAGTCGGTCTCCCCCGGAGCACCCGATCCACTCCGTCGCAGGTCACGGCGGCCTTGGAGTGGAAGACCAAGCGCGAGATCGAACTCGAGGACGGCCGAAGCAGAGCGACAACGGAAGAGTTGGAAGATCTTCCAAACCTAGAAACCAAACAAAGAAACCGTATATGTGCAGGCCTTTTGACCCTTAATAGTGTATAGTGGATCATTGGATTAACTAAGATACATCGATTCTTTTAGGACATGATAAAACCACCCATGTAGGGCAATATTGTCAACGGCAACCTGCGATGACGAATTCAGTGAAGAGCGGTCGTGAAACAAAACAACTCTTGGAATCCTGGAAAACAATCACTCCGACACACTCTGACTCACGTGGAAACCACCAACCACCCTGTTTGTAAAGGAAGATCATCTTCACATCCATGGAAGGGGAGTCAGAGGGTACGCCCCCCCTTCAACAGCGATCGTCAATGCAGTCAAGCGATCGCAACATCTTCAGCCGGTCTTCGTTACCGCGAGGGATCGACTTGTTCATCATGTCCTCGAGTCGAAAGCAGTGTCTTTTGGCGCTTATTTTTTTTTGAGCAAATCCGGGAGCTGTTCCCGCAAGCGCCGAATGATTTTCCTTACAGTTGATCTATATCTCTACAAAGCTACTGGACCGGATTTGAGCCTTTCAAGGTGAATCTGGGCGGAGGAGCGGGAGGAAACGGTTTCAAATCGAGACCCTGTCCACAGGGGTGGCCTTGCCTCCGTGATTTGATTCAAGGCACATGTCACATGCACCAACGGTCACGACCTGTGCATAGGATGCATCGTGGGCATGTGTCTCTTTTTTTGTACCAATTATGGGAAGGGTGCTTGACACTGTTACTACTCGTAGCAGACAAAAGACATGGGATAGTATACATTTGGAATCATTTGAAAAGGAGAGACCTCGAACGTGCAAGGAAAGGACATCACTCGAGTGTATCAATCAAACCGTGCGCCAAATACTTGAGCTGATAAATCGATGATTGAAGTATGAATGGGAATCAACTGTCGGCACAGGTTTGCGATCATTTCTGAAACATTCCATGTATAGAATATTCACATACATTATCATACATTTGTGATCATTTGTGTGGTTTCGTTGCAGATGTTTTAAGAGTCAATGTAGGGAAATTCCCATGATTTGTTTGTTTTTTGTTGGAATCAAGCGAGCGATCCCAGAGGTGCCGCCTGATGCATTCTGATTCCCTGCTCTCCTTTTGGAGCGCGTGAAGCTCTGATTGGCCTCTTCCTTTTTGAGGCAAATCCTGGATTTACATGGAATCTAGCTTCCACAAACGTGCGTGGTTGTCAGGTTCCATGTGGGTCTCTTCCAGGGCGTCATATTATGCAACATATAGAGAACGTTATGTTGTAGACAGACCACGTTGTGGCTCATCCTGACGGAGCCAACTTTCCATTCGTTGATCCGGGCGTCTCATCAGTGTCGGATGCGTTGGAACGCTTCGCCCTTGCGCCTGGGACACCGCGAGTGGGTCGCCTTTGCTCATTGAAGAGTTGGGCAAAGGGTTTGAACCCAACAGTACTTAGGCTGCCTAGGCAGGGCTGTCGCTAGCACTACAGAAGAATTGACACAACACCAGCTTTTCGTGCTTCTTTCTGCAATTTCGAGAACACACATAGAAGAACAGGACCCCAGAACAACGAAGTTGCAGTTTGTTTCTCTTGCTGCTGCTTTGCGCTCTTCTTCTATGGGTTCTCTGTGGTGTGTGGATTCGGATGTGTGTGGTGTTTCTTGTTTTTGTCCCTGATTGGAGGGTGCAGGTCTGACTAGCACCACAAAAAAGGCTTGGCACATGAGAAAAACGCCTTATTGATATTTAGGACGTCCTAAAAATAGTAGGTCTTATAGGACGCATTCTTCCAGATGCTTCCTGCAAGTTGCAAATGCAAAGAAGGAATCGCCTTGCGACCTCTTCTGTAATTCACCCAAGAATTTCCAAGGACAACGTTTGAGAGGATCATATTTTCTCGCAATGCTGTGTGAACAGCCCACTGCCGAGATCAAACGGACATGATGTCAAGGCGATGCACCTTTCGACACCTGCGCAACGTGTGCAGGAGAAGGAGCTCAGACAACGGCGACAGGCGGCCTTCATCAGTTTGCCAATGCAAGGCTTGGAGGAGACCCTGTCGCCAATTGTCATCAAAGGACAAAGCGCATACTGTACCCGAAGCGTGTTTGGAAAACGAAAGTCACACTGCGGGGTGGCAGGTCCACCAAAATCTGTAGGATATCAGATGCACAAAAGGTGTGATTTTATCAGCAGCATATTCCTTGCCTGTAGGCCCTGCGATTCACAGAGAAAAGCGACTTTGGGGATGCCGTATCCCATAGGACCCATGTATTGGCTGCCCACACACCCACCACCCATTAAAATCATTAAAGTATTTTGCACTTTGTCTATCAAAACAGGGGCCAAATGAGTTCTAGGTAGGTAGATTCCCTCTACCAAGTTCCATTTGTTCATCGCCACAGACCCGTTAAAACATGTTGGGAAACCTCCAGCGGCGCAGCACGGGGGCTGTGTCCAACACGGAGGTTGCGGCGTCCCAAACCATGAACACATACCGAGACACGACCCATGGGACTGCCATATATGCCGATCAGTTGGGGTGGTGGTGCCAGGGGGGTCAATGGGGCGGCATATATGACAATTATGACAGACATGGAGTGTCTGGGATATATGAACATTATGAACACATGAACACATGAACATGACGAAGCTGTTGAATCCTGTCAAAACCCTGTGGCCCTATGAAGCCTGGTACCGTACTGTAAGCCTATGCCGCAATTCTAAGAGCCTGGCTGAAGCGATCTCACTACCCGACGATTTTTCGTTGAGAACTCAAATTTTCTGACTGAGAAGACAGTTGAAACAGAGAAGGCAGGCGACATGGCAGGCCTGGGTTGAGATCAGCAATGAGAGTCTTTCAGCACCGAGAGTCTTGCCAGGTGTTGTTTCACATTTCCTGGTTTCTTCTACAGAAACACCTCGATGTTGGTGTAACTTGCATGCGCCCATCCATAGTTGGAATTTGTTGAGGTTTTCACTCAAGTCGATCTACCAGACCATCCGTCCATCCATAAGCCAAAACGGACATACTTTTGACAACAACGGACTGCAGCACATCAATGTTGGATCTCTTGGATCGGCATTCTGCTCCATCGTTGGCTTCCCGTGACCAACGGCGTTGGAGTGCGACATGGCCTTATGTTTGGCTGAACTCCTTTTCCTGCCGCCCAACGAACAGGTTCCTATTTCAAAACCTACCTAGCGGTTCCGAACTTGGGGTGTCCAATGGCGACCCGGAAGTGGTGTAGGGTCAGAAAAAGGAGTCACCAGACACCATCAGACACCCAGAACGAAGAGAACGGCACCTTGGCCGTGAATTCCGATTCCTGTGAGGAGTTGACCCGACCCGAGAGCCTTTTGGCCTCAGCGCTGATCGACCGCTCTATGGTGCGAACCGGTGGAATCGGAGAATGCATGGGACAACATCTTGAACCCACGGGGTCAACGTGGTTCACTTTCAACCTTTTCAATGATCTTAGTTTCTAGAGCCAGCCTGACTTGGAAAGAGTTCACAAGAGCTCACTCCGCAGCTTTAGATTTAGTAAGTTGTGCCATGTCATGCCATGTCCATGCCACAAGCAATAGAACGTGAACAAATGTCTTGAGAACCAGATGGTTCCCGCCACAGGTTCAATCTTTTTCAATTTAAAGCTCTCATTTTGAAGGTTCATGATCGCTCGGCAAACATTCCCCTAAAGTGCTCGTCAACAGTCACAGACATTTGCCATCTTAAATGTGGCAGAAGGACAAAGCTTTTGAACAATTCAGGAAGTGACCGAACCACAAACATCTTCGGAACTAAACTGCGAGCGGTCAAATGTTTTCACGTGTTTCAGAGTGTTCAGCTGCCCTGGGTTGATTTAGGGGCTTGTATTGGAGAGAGGTGGTGGGAGGCAACTGCTCTTCAATTATTTGAGATTGCAATTCCTTGCTTGGAAGACTGTTGCACAAGCATTCATCAACAAGTTTTGGACCTTGCTGCTGCCAAAGAAGAAAATGAAGTCAGTCCAGAACCATAGACGGCCTTTTATTAGTGGTTGCTTGGTTAATAGAGGGGATACCCATGGATATACCCCAAGTGTACAACCAATTGGTTTATGGTACCAAACCGATCCAACGGCTTTGGAAGAATTCGTTGAAGTTTGACTCCAGTATTTAGCTTAGCAAGCTGTGACATAGCTTTGACAGATTGTTCATTGGGTACATCATGAGTATAGTCACCTTGGGATCAAGCTTGCAAAGACAAATTCCATGAGTAGTCCTTGCTCTTTCTTCAATGAATGCCCTAAAACCAATCTTTGGTTTTGTATCACAGTCATCATCCGAACACACTGTTTTGGACCATGTCTTGGTGCTTTTGATGTTTTCTATTTTGAGGCAAACCCATCGCAGTTGCTTGAAAATACATCAACTCGCCTCGCACAAAAAGCTTGCCCCAAAGTATGCCTTGCTGAACCAAACTTAGCGGACGTTGTCCTACCTCGAACGGGGCCGCCCTACTTATAACCTTTTTATGGTCCCTGTGGAGTGCGGAGGCAGCTTTGATGGTGGCCAAGAGAAGGGCACGATGTCGGATGAAGGCCTTGTTGCAGACGCAGGCCAACAAAGGCGCCATCCGATGACCATCCGATGACCATCAGCGGAACTGGTGGAGGGTCGCAATTGGCAGATTCTTTTCACATCTTTTCTGTAAGATTCTGGACACAACCCTACAGGTCAAAGATCTCATTGTACTAGAGTTGGTCATGCAAAAATAAACCACTACTCAATGAGGTAAAGGACCAGGTTTTGCTGGGTCTTGGGACCTGTAGGGTGCTGAAGACTCACTGCAATGTTTAAGGTGATTTCTGAAAGAACATGCAACACAGATAGAAATGTGAGGTGGCTTGAAGCCTCGTGCGATGGCTTCTTTTACATAGAGGCAAACAAATCGAAGAGAGCCAGTGAAGGGTGTGGTTCAATTTCTTTTGAGGTGAGACTTGGAAATGATATCCATCTTTCTCACCACCATGGTCTCATCGGAGGTTTCCTCATCGTCCGCCAAAACATCAACTGGACAGAAACAGCTCAGCCTACGGGATTTCGGCATGTGCGGAGTGTACTGCTTTCACTGAACGATATTTACCTACATTGACCCTTAAGACATCGGATAAAGGACGACAACACATCGCCTAATGCAGACAGATTTTGCAGGCAAATATTTCAACAAATCGATTGTCTATGGAGTCTATGGGTTGGCATGCGTTGTGAACCGACTGTGAAGATGAGAGCGAGCAGGCTGCCAGCTTTCGGGCTCTTGACAGGGTCCGGTCACTCCAGGACAACGACCACTTCATTCGTCCGACCACCGGCCTGACAAAGTCTGCGGAGATTTGCAGAGTCTGAGTCTTACGGCGCGTAAAGCTGTTTCACAACATGCACGTATGGTTTACACCAGCTCTGCCTTCCGAGCTTGGCGTTGGTCAATGAAGCGTGTCGACGCGACCTACCTTCGTGTATGAGGCGGAAGATTTGCCCAGCTGGTGTAGAGAGACAAGTGAAAGGGAGATTTTGCTCAAAAGAACGCGGTGTTGGCATTGGCTTCACCGTGGGTTTTTGGTCGCGCCATGTAGTTCCTCGTGCTTGCCGCTGAATAAGTACCGCTGAATACCAGACCACCAGACTGACATGGGGTCCAAGCACTCCATGGGACTGGCATATGTACCCCGTTTCCACCACCCCAATGTAGCATGAATATGCATATGCCAGTTCTATAGGGTTTGGGTTGGGACACCGGCCTCGCGTCGTGTCCGTCCTGTTCCACGTCGTTGATCAAACGTCACTCGCAGCGCGACGGATCTGTGCGTTCTCGCTCGCGCGAGCGACCAAGTGTCCAGACGTGGAGTCGTGTCTGAGTAAATCGACCGGCACATTCAATGCCTGGGCCTGGAGCATTTGTTTGGGGTGGTTTCAGAGCGTTCTATTTCAATCTTTAATGGAGGGAACCCACTGACTCATTGTTCAAGTGAGTCGAAGCCACCAAACCAGTTGTGTTTTTCTGGTTCAGAGAAGGATACCCTGCAAGAGCCTGCACGCCATTCATGATTGCGAAAGCCAGCCTTCGTAGAAGGCGCCAGCTGAGTTGTGCTTGGCGAACGAAGTGAGTAGGTAGGGGGTCTGGGGGGGGTGGCCCGAGAAAGGCTGAGGGAGGAGGGTGCGCGGAAGGAAGGTTTTTTTAGGTTGTGTTGGAGGTGATTTTTGAGGGGTGGTGATGCAAGAAATGCAGTTTGCATCATTTGCATCATTTGGATGGTAAGGTGTAGTTGGCACCTTGCCAGTATAGATACCCAGGGTAGCTATAGCGCAGTTACCAGGTATAGTACTTCAAGTTCCCTTTCCAACATCTGAATGGTAAGGTGTAGTTGGCACCTTGCCAGGTATAGTTACCCAGGGTAGCTATAGTGCAGTTACCAGGTATAGTACTTCAAGTTTCCTTTCCATCAACCGCTCGATAACCTTTACACACGCACAGCAATCCGCAGCTTTGAAGTCTCATGCGTGCGATACCTGGGAACAGAGTTGTAGCTACCCTGGGTCCGTATAAATGCTATATTGCTCTACCTCTTACACACCTATGTAAGTTCAAAGCACGAATGAGACTTCAAAGCTGTGGTTTGCTGTGCATGTGTAAAGGTTCTCGAGCGGTTGACGGAAAGGGAACTGGAAGTACTATACCTGGCAACTGAATTGTAGCTACCCTGGGTATCTATACCTGGCAAGGCGCCAGCTGAGTAAGCAGGGGGGTTCGGGGGGGTGGCCTGAGAAAGCACACTCGAAAGTAGGTGGTGTGTAGGGGTGCACGGAAGCAAGGTTTTAGCTGCCCTGGGTCCGCGCGCGCACGCCTAAATCACGGGCAGCCGGGAGCCAGCAAGGCGCGCGCGCGCGCGTGGACCCAGGGTAGGGAAATTGAAGTGGGATGCCTGGCACCAGAATTGTAGCTACCCTGTGCCCGTATAAATGCTATGTTGCTATACCTCTTACACACCTATATAAGGTCAATGCAAGAATGAGACTTCAAAGCTGTGGATTGCTGTGCGTGTGTAAAGGTTATCGAGCGGCTGACGGAAATGGAACTTGAAGTACTATACCTGGTAGCTGAATTGTAGCTACCCTGGGTATCTATACCTGCGCCAGCTGAGTAAGAAGGGGGGTTCGGGGGGGTGGCCTGAGAAAGCACACTCGAAAGTACAAACGCTGGCTTTCGTTTTGCAGCTTCTCAGGTTTGGCGCTTGTAACGACATTCTCCCCTCAAACCAATGTAGCCAGGGTTCCTAATACCGTGGTGTGCCACAGTTTCAAGATGTTTCAAGTCAGACCACAAATCTCTGGGCAGATCACTTCCTGACCTGACCAGCCAATACCCCTACCATAGCTCCCCCAAGCTTCAGTCTTTGCTGTTCTTCGTTTCGGATCCATTCGGATTTGTCCAGGCGAAGGTCGTCACTTCTCTTACGACCCAGAGCTTTGCAAATCCTTGTCTCTTGATCACGGCGTGCCTCGGCATGGAGTTGGGGGTTCATCAAGAAGCAGTCAAACAGGGCTGGATGGTTTCTGGTCGAAGGATTCGAACAGGTACAATGCTTTGACGGTCGAAACGCTGGACCATAAGGCTGTTCTGCATATCTACACACCATGTAGGACCCTCCAAGGGGTGTTTAGATGTGTTTAAACATAGCCTCTTAAAGGTTAAGGGGTGTCGAAAAAATATAGATAATATCACCTCTTGGAAGGTCCTCCTGCTACATAATTTAATGATGTTCCCTTGAAACTTGCCAACTTGACAGCAAGGTTCTTAAACACGCACTATACCTCTGGGTATTTCCAGGGGTAGTGAAAGCCTTTATCTGAATGGATTGCGTGCCCCTTCGTCAACAAAAGTACGCACTTTTTGGACTTGAATGTTTGCATCGAAGCCATATGGCCACACTGCTGTTTGGCGTGGAGTTGTGTCGACTGGTCCTGGCCCTTCGCTTTTCCTCTTCCAACTTTGCACCAGAGCAAGCAATATCATCGGCATAGCAATCACATCGTCGTCAAGACATTGTCTCGACCCAGCCAGTTCGCGTCAAAGCAGCACATGAAACTGCACCGTTGCCGCAGCCAATCAATCGTGTGGCAATGACAAGGACAGTCAGGTCTTCGCACCATGGTATTGGCATGTCCTCATGTTCGAAGGACAATTTAGATCGATTTGGATCGTTTCTGTAGTACTGGTCGCGTTTCCACCCGAACACCAAGGAAACATGCATGTGTTTAAGCACAGACACTCCATGAACTTATGACATATTTATATACCTACATTGGGCAGGTTTCAGGGTCGATGTACAATATATATATATATAAATTATATTCCTAGTTATATTCCTACATGGAATGTTTGGGAAAGTCCAGTGGTTCTCCCATCCAAGAAAGAATGGAAGGAAATGGCTGTGGGTCAAAACCGGAGGACCCTAGTCGACCACCCAAAAGAATAGAATAGACTTAAACAACACCCACAGCCAAATAACGGGAGGATCATCAGCCGTTTGTGAGTTCGAACGATTTTAGATCATGTGTTTGGGATTGTTTTAATTGGTTGCAAAGAAAGACTTGTAAAGAACTTCCGAGCTAGTATCGTCTGACGGCTGACTATTCTTTGACATGTGGTTTGTTCCGAATGAACCTGTTTATAGAAAGCACCAAACAAAACTGGGATCCACAGGAGCGCAGAGCTGCTACAGACTGAAAGATACTGAAAGGAACTGGCATGTTCTGCTGGTGGCTGGCAGCTATTTTTGCCTTAATGCTGCACGACTGTGCAACAAACGCAAACCAAGATCTCAGTATTTTAAGACATCCTCAACATCCGACCCTTTTACCGGCTCTCATCTTCCCATCAGCCCGCTAAGATATGCATTAAACTATTTAAACTGTACAGTACACATAATTGTACACAACCATTCACACAAGTTGCACCCGGCATCTACCAGTTTCTCCGTATCTTGAGTTCATTCTTTTTAGAACGACGTTCCTGGCAAATCACCCACCGACGTGTCCGTGCGGTCCGTGGTGTCCCAGAACGGGTTCCCTCGTGTTCACGAGGGGCGGAGTTCCGCCCACCGAGGTGTTGATTCGCCTGAACCCAGAGGACAGCATCGCCGAGGTGTGGCACCGGCAGAACGGTCGAAGTGGATCGAAGTGGTCTGGCGTTTCTGGCGTTTGGCGGGGTCACAGAGAGTGAGTTTGGATGAGAGAGAACTGGGAAGGTGAAAGACTTGGAGGTCATGAAGGCAGCCTTCGTTCAAAGCAAGGTCACATGAGCCCTCGTTCAGGAATTCCTTGTTGGTCCAAGACATCGAATTAAAGATGATACGCTTTTTGCATCCTTTTAGCCGTTTTAGCAACTTATGGGTCAGAGTATGAGCAGGCAGTGTGCCTGATGTGAGGTCCATGGGCTGAAGAGCACTCGCAAGCGATTGGTGCCCCTGCAACACATGGGAGGTCTATCCTCTTTTTATTGACACGAATCTTGGTCTCTATACATACGTAAATGATGTATTAACAATTAATCTATAATGTGTATTATAGTTGTTTCTTTCTTATACAAACGTTTTTGCAAATCAACAATTCCTCCTTACCGTGTTTCGTCCTTGTCATCCTCCAAAGGTCTTCGGTCCCCGGGCGTTGGGTCCAAAGGTGTCCATATCACCCTTCCACCAGATTTCCATAAACCAAAAATAAGTCAAGTTCGACTTATGTTGCTCACTGAAGTAGAGGAAGATAGAGGAAGTTCATTTTGGGATCGCCTAGTCAGACCAGTTTCTAACTATTAAAGTATATTGACTGGACTCCCAGGGTGTTCTTTTGCGTTCATATGTTCTGTCCATGACTGACTACTCCCTCTAGCTCTACTCGGACTAACAGTGAGGGGTGCAAGTGGGAAGCAAACAGACAGGTCCACAAATGGTGAGTATCCATGGTGCTTTTTTGGGAGTGGAAGAAGTCCTGTTTCAGTGGAGTCCTCCAATTTTTGTCCGCCTCCAAAATGGCCTGCACGGTGTTTGGGGGACTGGCTGCACGGAGCCATGTTGCAACTTCTTAGTACGTCAAAGCATGAAGGGATTGCCCCCCAAAACATGTCTCAAGTCTCATGCATGTCAAGAACACATTAATTAGAAACAAGAAGCTAGTAGAAACAAGTGCATCGCTTCTCAGTGGGACTGCGATATCTCTCAACCAGGGCGTCGAAAGGTCGGCATGCCCAAAAGTGCTGCCTTCATCGGATGCTTTCCTCCAGGTGGCCAACCTGCTGCAGACGGCCTGGTCCGTTGCCTTCCAAAGAAAGACCGCCGAGCCGGTGGAGGGCACTCCCAGTGCACTGCAGGTCTTGCTCGGAGGCGGAAAGAACGGGCGGCTCGCGGTCGGAGTCGCTCGGAGTCGCGAGCCGGAGACGTCGACGGTGGTTTGGGGTTTGCCGGTTTGCCTTTAAACCACTCGTGAGCCGCGCGAGATCTTCGTTTGAAAGCGGGGGCTGGATTTTGAGGCGTTCGACTGGATGGAGGACGGACTGGATGGACCCAGCAAGGATTCCATGTCCACGTGTCTCCTGCTTTGTTTGTGGGACGGTCAGATGGACAAGTTTGGCCTTGCCAAGTGGGATGGACAATTCCGTGTTGGCAGCATGTGTGGTGTTTTGTCGGCCAGCTAGGACCATCATGGGGAAGGTCTAGTGACATCCAGTGAAAGCGAGGATGAGTGATCTCATGTAAGGGATCAGACTGCGGATCTACTTGCCTGCGAGGCTCAGGACTGTACTTTCACCAAAGGATGCAGTGCCTTCACCAGTGTCATGATCATTGACTGACTACATTGACCAATTTTCGGTTTAATATGCCTCCTATTGGTTGCAACCCTTCACTATACTAGGGGCCCCTGGCATCGCTACTAGGAGCAAGGATGGTTGCAAGCCTTTACTCCTGCAGTTCACCCGGGATTTGGAGCTGCACCACCCTTTTGGCCTCCAGGCGTCCGTTCGCTTCAGCGGAAGCTGCAGATTGACCTTGTGGCAGCAGGCGCGTGCCATGCGATGCGCGCATGGCAGGCGCCATGGAGGAAAGTGCTCAGCCCGGTGTGTGCTCTCACTGTTTTGGTTTGAACCCCACTTTGCCACCCTTGGCACACCCTGTTTGGAGTGCTGATCCGCTCGCAGTCGGTCCACTCTCTGTTTCAGACGACCCGACGTGGACGCAGCGGGTCCGGGTCGAACCCCGGAGTTCTCGAAGATTCCGACGGAATTACGTGGATCACCTGCTGACTGGAAACATGGATCAACTGGATCGCAGACTGGAAACATGCTCAGTCCAAGCATCAGATGGCAGTAGAGAAGAGGATTCGGATATTGATCTCGATGTGATCTGGTAAAACCATACAACCCTAACTATGACAGTATGGAATTGGAGATAATTGATGATAATTGGACTCTACCAAGAGAAATACCCTGGTTTCGTCCCAAGTTAACATCCCCTTTGGCGTCGGATTCGTCGGGTTTGGAAAAAGAATCCACCAACTGCTGGCCGAGGCAGAGCGACCAGTGCCGAGGAATCTGCAGCCCATCAGGACTTGTTGGACATGGCCGAGCGCGCGGGCCATGAGGCAGGCCGTTTGGGAGAATCAAAGCCGATCAAAACAGATCGGGGAGTGTTCTTTTTCGGGATGCCAGGTGCGAAAAGTAACCCAAGAAGGTGAATCTACCAGAAAGGATCTATAGGGTTAGGAAAGAGGTACAACTTGTTTGGGATTTTTGCCTCAAGTCCGGAGCCTTTCAGTTAATCTTTGAAGGACCGATCCACTTTCTCGGACAGGACCCGCTGGGATTTCGGATGTGACAGTGAATGTGCGGATAAAGTCCGATTCAGAAACCAAAAATCCGCGATTCAGCAACCCAAAAACAACGATTCAGCAACCAAATGCACAGTAGGTTAGGTGGGGTCGTAGGATGGGGCAATAACCTTCCTGCAAGATGGCAGAGTACTGAATCACAGTAGGTTGGGTTCCTGGGAGGTGGCCGCTGGCCGGGTACTGCATCACAGTAGGTTGGGCGGGGTGGTGGGATGGGGCTGGGAGATGGGAGCTAGGTACTGCATCACAGTAGGTTGGGCGGGGTGGTGGGATGGGGATGGGGCTGCGGCAATAACAGGGTACTGAATCACAGTAGGTTGGGTGGGGTGGTGGGATGGGGGTGGGGCAATAACGTTCCTGGGAGATGGCAGCTGTGTACTGCATCACAGTAGGTTGGGTGGGATGGGGCTGGGGCAATAACGTTCCTGGCAGATGCAGTGACCGTGCAAAACAGGTGCAGTCGGGTTCAGAAGCTGCAACTCAAGCTAACGCAGTGCACTCCCTCGCGCCCTTTTACTCACACTTGAGCCAAAAGTAACAGTCGGTTCACAGACTGCGCATGTGTATACTACGCACAAGCAACTCTTTACAAAAAGCTGCTAAACACTCGAAAACGCTAAGGAACTCTTTTAAAACTCCAAGAAACAAACTACAGTGTTAAAGTCCGGTTTCTTCCATTAAGAACACAAACCAAACAACACAAAACAAACAAAGCAACAACCGCGAGCGAGGTGGCCATCCGACAAATGGTTTTTTTCACCCCCTCTTGGACATTTCCATCGGAACAACAGGCTGACATTGAGCCTTCTTATTCTTCTTCAGTGAGGACAGACATTTCGAACACAAGTCTTTCGACGTTGGTGCAACCATGCCTGAGCAAGACGGATGGTTTTGGATGTTTTGAGAACAGTTCCCGTATGTCCGTATGTGGGAAGTTTTTTTGCAGCGAGTGATGGTGTTGGTGATGTTCTGACAGGATAATGGTGGAACTTGCTTAGATTTTCAGAGTATCGTTCCCTCACACGTGGTTTGTGTGGTGGCCTTTCCAGTGCTCAATATGATATCGCACTACATAGAGTGCTTGGCCTTGTTGATATTACTTCGCATAGCTCGCGTTTGCCTTGCTCCTGTGCTTGGCGAGTGGCGGCAATGGAGCGGATTGGCTTTGGACCATGCGCGCCAGGCTGTGATGGTGCCATACAGACGAAGGAAATCCAGATTTTCAATTGTTCCTGTGCCCACTGAGCTTCTGGCTGCGGGGAATACCTTTTCCTGGATTCTATACTTGGACAGATCTCATGGGCTTCTCTTTAAATTTATCCCCATTCCTATTTTGCTGTTGTTTGGTCTCTTTGTATCATTTCATGACGAGGATTCCAGACTTGGGGTTTGCAAGCACAATGAAACGACTTGTTTTTTGATGCGGTAGGTGTTCTGCGCTGGTGCTCGTGGCGATGACGCGGCCATCTTGACAGCGCAAGCGCTTGTGCAGGGCCAGACATTTTTGCTGGCATCTTTCTTGAATGCCCGCGCTGTTTTGTTGCAAGATTGGCAGCGCTACATGCGCTCTCATCCCTTTGCCTCTGCTGACATAGCTGCTGCTTTACACGTACTGATTTGTCGAGTTCGTCCTTGGAGGCAGCAATCTCTGTTGCAAGCTGCGGCAGAATCACTGCAACTGCACGCGCAGCCCTGTGCATCGGCGTCGCCTATGCAGTTTTCATTGCATCTGCGGAAGATGGGGGCTTGGACATTGCCACCCTGCTTCAAGTCCCACAAAGCATTCATCATCTCTCCCTTCCCGCGTGTTGACAGTTCCTGGTTGCCATAATTTTCCCTCGACGCTTTTTCAAGTTGTCATTGTGTTGAAACAGAGAAGTGTTTTTCATTTCATGCATGGTGTATGGAAAAACATGTTACTTTTGCACAGACTGGCCTGGCCATTTCGATCTGCATCCTTTGGCAGGTTTAGATTCGCCAGAGACTCGGCAGTGTACCAGGGCTGTATCGATTTGACCTCCGATGCGCAGTCTCCAGCGCCTGCTTCTCCAGTGAAGTCGATTTCGCGCAGTACCCCCCTGAGATCCCATCTCATGGCCCTTAGCACCAATGAGAAGGCACGCCAACAACATCCACCAGGATGCAGCGCGCCCCAATCCACCAAAAACCATTGAAGATTCGCTCTCTGCTGCTGCTGAAATCCATGCTTGCCTCGCCACCTTTAGGCTCTTCACAGCCCTTGCGTTTCTGAACTGACCTTTTACGGTCAAGTTGTCTCGAATCAGTCCGATGGCGAGAAACATTTCAAGCACATATAAAGACCACCACTGGGCCTCTGATTCCCACTCTTTCGCCGACTTCGGGCCCTCGCAACAAATCCCTCGAGAGTGGAGACATGGGAGAGGGCGGGTCTGATTTCCGTGGATGTAATGAACAGGCTGCGTATCGGAAACCTTGCGCCACAAACAAACAGCAAAATGCTGTGAGCACATGGCCTCTTTGTACCCCTTTGTGGGAGGGCTGTCTGCTGCATTCCACGGAGAAGGCATGTCGTTGTCGCTCCGCAGCCTCGCGCGCCCATGTTCTTTCTCTTCGGGAACCCAATGCCACTCAAAGTGCTTACAGCCCGGGCAAAAAAATAACATGCCATGAAAGCAAAGCAACGAAAAGAATGAAACCCACTGCTTGGCATCATGCTTCATGGTCCAATCGCTGTCCACAGGCGCCTAATGGATGGGTCCGGTGGCTCACACCCATGAGCCAGAACTTCCTGGGACCCATGGCCTCATACTTTCTTTTCTCGGATTTCCTTCAGGGAAAGGGGCTCATTGACGTGGTCAGGAGAGCAATGGGATATACATGTGCCTCCTCAGCTTTGGCTCGGGCGTGGCAATTGAGACCACAAAGGCAAGCTCCCTTTGAGGAGGGACAGCGGCAATTAGCCGAGGAATCCGAAAGCGAAGACCCTCGAGAAGAAGATGCAGCCATGTCTCCTCCGCATGAATCGAGCGTGGAAGGTGGGTCTCGGTCCCATCGGGTGCTTCGACAGTCCAAGGCAAAACCGAACCGTGTGCATCGACCGTGCAAATTTATATGGAGTGCAGTCCTCACCGTCAGAGAGCACTATACAACCAACCGTACAATACGCAGGACGGTTTCCTGGTCAACTCGTCGCAAGGTGCCCCAAGTTCAAAGAATACATTGCCGGGACAAGAACATGCTGATTCCAGAAACTCATCGGCTTGCCTGCCGAGCAAATTCCGAAGGGGTTGCAACGCCAGGCCCGAGATCTCCGAAAGGATTTGCGCGGTCCGAATAACGTTTTTTGGTTTCCGAATCGTGCTTGGTTTCCGAATAATCGTTTTTGTTTCCGAATGTTTGTGTTGGTTTGCGAATCACGGTTCCTTGGTTTCCGAATCACGGTTCCTTGGTTTCCGAATCATCGTTTTGGTTTCGGAAAAAAACCGCAACCCTGAATGTGCAGTTCCCCGACCGACTGGATGACTAGCTGCTTTCAGGGCTGAGGCATCACTGTGGACGCTCAGATTGACATGAACAGTTGACAGTGGGTCAAGAGCTGGAGTTCCAAAACCTGGTAGATTCACCAGTAAGCAGCAGGGTCCCACTGTGTTGACTACTGCCAGTTGACTGCAAGATCTATTCACAATGAAGTTCATGTCTGAGTCTGTAATCTCTACTTCTCCCTGCTATCTCTCCTCTAAGAGGGAATACGTGTGGACATGTGTGGACGCCGTGGCAGCAAAGTAACAACAAAACGACTTCCATAGCTCCACCGCCTCGACTGCTGTTTGTATCGAGATGTGCAGAAGGATAATCTCAAAACAAATTCAAGGAACATGTTTTTGAAGTGCGTGTTGGAACTCGCACTTAGAAAGATGCCAAGAACTTTGCTTGTTTTATTTGTGGATCTGGAATCACTAAGTTGCAGGGAATATAGACTGGCGCACTGATTGAGTTCCTCCCCCCCCCGCAGACAGGGCAAGGAAGGTCCGAAGTCCATTACATGAGCATCCTCACCTTGGAGGTGCAAAAGACAGGGGGGACGGTCGTCCCCGCTGTTTCCACGAAGTGAAACGAGCTAGCCTATGTTTGCCAATGTCTTGGTCGAAGGAGCGTTCATCATCTTGCCATTGAACCGTAAACTTGGCAGGAACTGTGACCATCGGCGGTTGGTCCCGAAATTGGGTACTGTGAAGATGAAGCCGCAGGTACTCACGAAGAGAGTTTTCCACTTCAGCTGGGCAGCACAGCTGCGGTCGCCATGGAATACCCTTTTTGTGACCTCGTGCACCCAGCCGACAAAGTGAATTCACAGTCCCGCGAGCTTTGGGCAATAGCTGATGTCCCAGGAGATCCTCAAGGTGCCTGAGGGCTCTGCGAAAGTTACTGAGAGTCCAAGTGAACGGGATATCAACTTGGTTAACACCATGAAGACCTGGATGTCGCAACAACGGTGGTTGTGTGGAATTCAACAGTACTATGCGGCCATTGCAGCTGAAGTGTAAATTGGCAGTCGAGGAGGAGCTCCATCCATGTGACCCCTGCAGATGCTACCTCAGCTTTAGTGGTGATAAAACTGTCCCGTGGCCACCGGACATGAGATGCCCAGTACAAGATGCCCGCTGTAAACCCAGCACCCCAGAGACTATAACGCAACAGGGGCGTCCGATGAAGTTGAGGTGGGAATACATGAGCGTCTGCGATCTCTGCATCCATGGCGTTCAGCAAAGAAAGTCTTCTTATTTTGTCATTTCGAATAGGCTATCATGTATCCAAGTTCCCTGGCATTGGTGACCTTGAGCACGTCCTGAAGCTCAGGAAAGTGTTGACGGTGATGACGGCAGGCATCCGCATGAGAGGAGTCGGTGGCCCACACCCACGTTTTCTTTCAGTCAACTTGCAGCTTCAGGGCGTGTGCCCAGGCCAGAGTCGAAGTCAGGGCATCGCGGTGTGCATCAGGATCATGTGCAGACCAGCCAAGGTTATCTGCATAGGAAAGCGGCACCACCGGTTTCTGAGCATCTTGAAGCATATGCGCCCACACATTTGACAAGGCCAGCATTGCCACAACTGACCAAGTGTCGCCTTCTGGACAGCCTGTGGTGGGTTGAAAGGGCTGTGATAAGCTGCCATTGATTTCCCAGACACGATCCATAGCAGAAATGGAGGCAAACCAGAACTGCACCCAATCAGGTGGAAGGCCATAGTGGAGCATGGCTTCAGCTGCCGGTTCCCGGCCGATAAGATTAAAGGCCTTCGCCAAATCAAGGGTAAGACCCCCAAAAGAGAGATCTGTACCATGATGTGAGCGTTCCAGTTTCCATTGGAATCCAATCATAGCGTTGGCCAAAGATCGAGCCGGCAAGAAACCGACCATGGCTGGTGGGAAGTGTTGTGTCCAGTGCTGAAGGATCTTGACCGTGGTGGCCCTACCCCACAGGCGGTAAAGCAAGGACAGGACTGTGATGGGCCGGGTGAGGTGCGCCTGGTCAGGCACCGTGGTTTTGCCCAAAGGTATGGTTCTGGCCCGCATCAGGTAAGAAGGCATTGAAGTCAGATGGTCACAGAAAAGGTGATAAAGATCCTCAATAGCCAAATCAGGCAAATCTCGCAATTCTTGAGCATACCAGCCACAAATTCCTCTTGCTGTGCCTATCTTCAAATGTCGTATTGCCTGTTTCCATTCCTCCAATGCAAGAGCAACATCCAAGGCTGGCACTGTTGGAGTATGGCGGAGCAGCTCGGAGAAATGTGTCCAATCGGCAGTGTCGTCATCACGTGACCAGAAGCGGGACCAGTAAGTGTTGAGCTCCTCTGCAACGTCATGCGTATCGGAGGTGGGTACTTGGACAAGCAGTTTATGTTCTGACGGGATTTGCAAGTCTGCCTCTATCTGGAGAAATCGATTTCATCATCGTGTTGTGCACAGAGTTGCAATCGAAGGTCACCAAGACGATATTCTGCCAGCGGATGTGAGGCCAGGAAATGTGGAATGGTACATGTGAGAAGTCCCGTCCCCACGCCCTTGATAGCAGTAATGTTGTAGGTAGACGTAGTTTTCAGCATCGTCAGACAGGGATGTGTCACAGGGCGAATCTTACGAAAGGCGCCTGCATTGCTTGCCCATTTGCGATCATAAAGATCCATATCGTTGGGCTGCCTGTAATCTGCTTTTTTCTGGTGATTCCAGATGTTGGACCTGATACTTTGTCAGCTGGCAAGCTTGATCCAAATAGTCCATAGCAGGGAAAAACTGATCTTGCTTTGGCAAATCCGGCCATGTAGCGAGCCAGTCTGAATATGGGTGGCCCTCAAACCACGTGGAAGAAATGACCTGCCACTCCTTGACTAGCTGGGGCCAGTCCGGTGTCAATGTGGGGTCCGCTTCCAGCTTCCGAAGACGCCGCAGGAGACTTTGGACTCTCCGGAGTTGGCGAACTGCCTTCCTGAAGTGAGCAGTCGATCCGTCGATGCCCGGAGCATATTGATGAGCGCCTGCTGGGCGACTTGGCTGGTACAGCGGAACTTTGACAGCCTTCCTGGGTTGGCATCTGCCTCGAGACCGGCGTGGAAGAGAGGCAGTAGGATATCTAACAGGATCACGAATATGGGCAGCGCGCAATGCCCCATTAACTGCATGCTCACAGAGTTGTGCCCACTGTCCCAAGGATGTGGGCTGAGTGGCCCGATGGTGTGCATAATGATGTGCCATCTCACGCGGCAATGGCTCAAATTGTGTCCAGCTATGAGGCAGCCTCCAAATGGTTCTAGTGGGAGTCTCCACCGGCATGTGTAGCTCAAGCTGCACGGGTGTATGATCGGCAAACAGATATTGTTCTTCAACTATAATGTTCCGAATCCAATGAACAGTGTTCGGGCAAAAAATGAAGCCGTCATAGAACGTTGCATCTCGACAGGTCGGAGGCTGCTCTCGTTGATGGAGCCGTCCATATAGTTGCTGGGATGTGACATAGCCCTTGGCTAAGAGGACCTGAAAAGCTGGGAGAGTCGCTGGCGGGTGGTTGAAGTCTCCAGCATAAATGGTCGGCATGTCAAGCTGCATTGCTTCAGAACAAGCATGACGACAGAGTTCATTGGTCATATAGCGAGAATCTGCGTGACACGATGGGTAACCATATATCTGGACAAGCTGTACGGTCAGAGAACCCACCGTCAAGAAGGATCGCTGATATCTTCCTGCTCTCCACATTGCCAGCGGTTCTAGGTGCTGTGCCGAACGTACTGGAAATTTGGACATCACCAAGAGACCTGATGCTTTACCTCGGAGATCCTCGGTGGCCTGCAAAGTGGGTCGTTGTGCAGGTTGCGGAGGAGACCAAACTGTGTTATACCCAAGGCGACGCAGGACATGTTTTTCCTGGGCCTGGACTCCTTGGGTGGCAGAAGTTTCTGCACAGAGAACAACTTCTCCTTGTGTGGCTAACAAATCTGACTTCTGATAGACCGATGTGGGGTTAACCTGCGAAAGCTTCCCCTACACGGGTGGCAGTAAAGGGATTCCAATCCCTAGCATCACAAAAAGGATAGCCGTTTTCATGTGGAACGCAAAACCAAAAGTCTGACCTCACTGTGGGCCAGTTGAGTTTGGCAAAAGTTTCCTTACTCTTTGGTAATGAAACACCATGCAAAATTGTCCCCTCTAAGGGGAAGTTGGCACGGCTGGGGGACCTAAGAGCCAAGTGACAATGGGCAAATGTGGAAGCCCAAGTCATGAAGTCCTCGGGTTGGTAAGAAAGGACACGAGGCCATCGCTGACTGGTTGGCCCTTCCAAGAGACAGACTTGTTCAAAGTGTACATCTGGTGGCATCATATGAAATATATACCTGTGGCCATATCCTGTCAGGGTAAGCTTGGCAGAGAGGCTGTCGTATGCTAGGCTGAGTCCAGTGCAGTGGAATGGACCAAAACAATGGATGTAGCAGTGCAGAGTAGTCTCCAGCTTCAGGCCCATGCCGCTGAATACTCTTGCCCAGAGGTCGTGCCCAGGAAGATGGGAAGTGCCAGTGCAGTGGGATGGCAACAACCATCAAATAAATATCATGTGAAAATAGACATTGCAAGGCTTCATCAAAAAGAGAACGAAGAAACCAAGAGACGAATAGCAAAATACCAAATTGTTCCACTGTAAGGCCGTGGTGTCCAGTGAAAATTCCATGAGCATATTCGGGTCGATGAAAAATATGATATGAGATGATCACGGTTGACCAGTGCAGTGGGATGGTCAACACAAAAGCAATCATCACAAAAGGACTGAGATGCACAATGTTAAAAAAGCACCAAGTAAAATGGAAATCCACTGTGAGGCTGTGGCATCCAGCAAAATTATCATTGTCAGAACCTCGACATAGAGGTATCGCAAAATAAACTGGTATGGCCGACGAGTGCAGTGGGATGGTCTCCACAGATACCATTGAATCGGAAAAGGAGAAAGGCCAGTGCAGTGGAATGGCCAAGAAGCATATGATGTCATAATGTTCCAGAATCAGCCGATGGCTGATCGCAGGGAAGTCCAGTGTTGGCAAGCCTTGTACTTGCCCAAGGCAAATAGAAATTATCGTCAAATTGTGGCCTGGCAGCGCCGGAAGAGACCCACTCCGCCAAATGGAAGGACACGGAGACCCACAGACTGTAAAAAGACCATCGATCCATGTCGACTTGCCAACCAGGGCCAGAGTCTGGCCACGGTTCAAGAGTGGTTGCTTGTCGGAAACGCTGAGCACAAAGGCCATATCTGGAAGAATACCATCGGAAAGAAATATCAAAGTGTAGCCTTGTCCAGTGCAGTGGAATGGACGCAGCAAGAAAACAACTGACACCCAGTACAGTCTTAGCTGATCGGTGTAGATCCCCAAATGCATCAAAACCGGCGGAGGACAGGCGCCAGGACAAAAGGAGAAAAGCCCCTGCTCCATAGTCCCAGTAAATGACATGCTGTGCATACCAAAATTGCCTCCCTATCCCACATTGCTCAGGAATGTGCGATACATTCCTCCCAAATACCCCCAAAGTGCAAGGTACCATCAAGTTCAAGAAATCTGCTCGTTTGACAGGTGCTAAAGGAACTGGATGAATTAAAGGTCGAAGGGAGCGATCACAAATCATCATCTCCCCGTGGGGAGGCTGAATCAGAAGGAGCTGGCGACCTTGCTGTCCGCTTTTGGCCGCGAACAAAGAGTTGCTTAACCTGAAGGAGCGTATCCTGCAGCTGGCTTTGCTGTGTGGAGACTGCTTCTTGGAGGGATTTTCGAAAATCTCCCATAACCTGAGTCGTGGAGACTTGAAAAGAATTGAGGTTGCTCTCCAGAGTGATGATGCGATGTTCAGTCGACTGTGCCGATTGCTGTTGAGCCGCTTTGATCTCTTGCACAGATTGCTCCAACTGCAAAATTAGACGTTGGTCTTGCCTTGTAAGAGTCTGTGCGACTGGACCATTATCTTCTTGTCGAGGAGGTCGTGGTGGCTCGGGATGTGACACAGCGGGCTTGGTGCGCCGCAGAGTGTGCTGGGCGAAAATTCTGCCAAGGATCATTGATTTGCAGCTTGTCAACTCCTTCATGGGCTGTCGATGGAAAAGCGTCCTGCTTGTCTGGGAACTTCTTCTTTCCCTGTGGCCCAATGAGGACTGGTGGAAAGTGTGCATGAGCTTTGCGATCCAGTTTCGTAATGAGAAGGATCTGCCCATTGAAACAGACATAGGACGGTGGTTCATCTGCTGCTGCAACTAGCCAGCGCCTCGGTCCTTGATTCTTCAATGGCTTTATATCCCACTTCACCTCTTGTGCCCAGGTACGGAGAATCTGTGCATCCACTCCCAAAGGTAGCGGCTCTATGCGAAAGGTCATGGGGTAGTTGCCCTGTGTTGGAATCTCCTCACCTGGACGGAGCTTCTCCCATGCTGCTTGGTATGCACTTTGCTCAAAGCGGACTCCATGTCGCTTTTTTCCCCGGACAAATCCTGCTTGGCCGGGTAGTCTACCTGCTTTGGCTTGTAGTGTGGCAGAATCGCCATCCAACCAAATGATGGCATAGTCATCAGCTGGATGACCATGTTGATTCTTTGGCACCACATGTACCTTATTGTACCCGGACGGACGAAGCAAGTCCATCAGGATCTCATTTGCAACCTCAACATGAAACTGCAGGCTGGTGGCTTGTTCAGGTTGGACAGTCCTGGCTCCTGATCGGAAGCTCCGTCCCCAGGGATTGCGGATGTATTGCGCAATTTCGACAGGGAGAAGTGCTTTGGCTTCTTTGACCGGGGCCCGCAAAATGTCTGTCCAGTGGTCTTGGGCAAACTCATCCTGCCACAAAGTGATACTACAAATTCTGGTAGCCGTCAGCTTCACTGAGGCATCCTTGTGCTGCATGCGCATGGTCTTTTCATCAAGTTGCAACAAGACACCTTGCAGGATCACTTGCTGGCCTTTGTTGTTGATGGCTGGGGCTGAAGTCACTTGCCATGGCAAAGGGGATGAGATCGAGTCCGCCCCAATGACAAAAATAGCCAGTTCATCTCGACTCTTTTCTTGTACTTCTCGGAGCCACGGTGCTGCTTGTTCCACACCCATAAGGCATGTGCCCCGGGTCCATGGGGTGATGGCCGTTAGGATTTGAGCCGGAGAGCCGTCATTGTACTGGAAGTAGCCCTGTCGAAGTTGAAATTCTGAAACATCTGGTTCTTGACGGGCCTTGTTCGCCTGATGTTTGGCCAACTTCTGAAATTTCCCCTGTTGCAGCTTATGAAGCTCTTCTTCATGAGATGGTAGCTCCACATGTGCTTCTTGGCATAACTTGCGAAAATCAGACCATTTGTCAGCTCCTGTTTGAGAGAAGATGCGTGATACGCGAGGTACCATACTGGCGAATGAGGTCTTCCACCTTGGCTGGTGTTTGAGCCACTGATGTACCACTTTGGTGGAAAAGTTCAGCCAGTTTGGTGTGCAGCAAATGGTGGTGCTCTTTCTTGGATCCAACATTAACTCCTCCTTGTTGAGGTGGTTGAAGGTATAGGACCACCGGATGTGGATTGTTGTCTTTGTCACGAGCAGTAAGTTCAAAAAGGCGAACTCGATCCCCAAGTGAGTGGGCCTGCGAGATGATTGCCATGGATCTGGAATGATGGATCGGCCAAAATGCCTGTGAAAGGACCTTGTGGAGGGTCCCCACCTGTCTCTGTGGGTCCATGTACCCGTGGAAGAGCTCTCTACCAAGATACTTGATGATAACACATAGGCCATCTTCTGTGGCCATTGCCTGAAATTGATTGCGAACGATGCGAAAAGCATGCAATCTGTGGGAGGAGGTAGATCGCTGGCGTGGCAAACTTCTTGCCGGTGGTGGCGAAAACCAATCTTGCTTGCTGATCAGAGTTGGTCTGTAAGCATGGACGACGTGCATGATAAGTTTGCCAGTCCTGAGAAGCTGCCAGAAACCATGTCATCAGAACATTCTCAATGGACTCCAAAGGACCTTCAAAGAGACGTACGAGGTGGTCGGTATCCACTGGGTATCGTGCCTCAATCTTGACCGGTTGGGTAACATTGATCCAATGGTCAATGTGGAGCTGGATTGTCATTGGTATATCGATCGCTGTGATGACCCACAGTTCTGCCGCGTGCTTGAAGGCAGGGACTTCTCCATATTGATCATAGAGGTGTGAAGTACCCGTGAAGTATGTGTCAAGTAGTTCTGATACCCGAAGATCCTTGGAGACCACAGAAAGAACTTGGCCTGGTCATAGTCTTGGAAAAGGATAGGAGCCTCTTGTTCAAAAGGTATCTCCTGTGGCGGTTCTGCCTGAATCATAGTGCTTGGGATACAATAGTGTTGGCCTGACAGCGGTTGGTGTTCTTCACAAAGTTGCAAGTTGTCTGCACGAACCACTCGGGTTTCATAACTCCACAGGTGTGAGATCTGACAGGCTTGAACCGTTCCGTTTGTCGGCAATGTGCCATATTCTCCTGGAATGAGATATGGAGTCACATACGCTGTAGGTGGCTGATGAAGAATCATCGGGGTTGCAGTGTTTTCCCCTAAAGGATTATTGGCTGATGCTGGCGGAGACCTGGTTGAGTTCTGCTGAGCCAGCCCACGATCCAGAGCCAGCCCACGATCCAGAGATGGCGAGGTTGTAGTGTTCTCCTCCGACGTATCATCAACTTCAATGGCATCTGAAAATTTACGCTTGTGAGTAGAGGTGACTGTTGGCTCAGTTGCCGATGCCTCTTGTGGTGCCTGAAGTAGGAATCCAAGTTGGGAGGATTCTGTAGGCAGACTTGGCGCTTCTTCTGAGGATGTTGGCAATGAGGAAGTGTTGGACCGTACACCTGGAGCCAATGCCTCCATATCCCCTTCACTTTTGCTCTCCATAGAGGCCGGAGATGGCAAAGGTTTCATAGACTCATCATGATGTTGTTGACGTAATTTGTGGAGTGGCTGAAGTCCAAATGCATTACTATCCGGCCATCGAAACTCTGCACTAGTGGAAGGTGCCACATCTTCCTCTACCTTCTGTAGCACAACCTCTAGATCTGAAAGCTCAGACTTGGTAGTGAGAATCCATGCATGCTTGAGGGACACCACTCTGGATGTTGACAATGTCCGGCGATCCTGCAACATCTTGGAGATGGCAAAGTGTACATCAATGCGATCTTCTGGTGGTGCTTGCATATTCCAGGCATTGAGAAGGAGTAGCGCTGCATGAGGTGTAGCAATCATATTGCCCAGACTGTGCCAGGCATGCTCTCGAGGTCGAAAAAGCAGGAAGTCTTGCGGTTGCAGATGCATCAGAGCAAGCTCAACAGGCTTCCACCATCGAAAGGTCATCTGATCTGGACAGAAGAAACCATGGAGCCCCTTTTCCAACAGCAAATTGGTGTCCAGAAGATGTTGCTCTCCATACTTGGCCATCAATACTGGTTGCTTCACATGGAGGCCCGGAACTCTGGTCTGAAAGACACGATGGGTGGAGACAGGTTGTTCGCCTCGAGTTGGACACAGTTCTGCAGTCATGTAGAAATTCTTAGTGGCTTCAGACGGAAAGAAGTCTTCCACCTCATTGGGTTGTGTTGATGACCAACAGTCAAAGTTCAAAGGCGTGGAGAAGGTAAAGTCTCGCCATGGCTGCCAAGATGGCAAATCATCCCACGAGAGATCACGGCGGACCAAGATGGCCAGATACCTCGGTCTTCGGATGGGGCATATCTCAGCTAGCTCGATGACGTTCTCATAGAATATCTGGTAGCCTGCCCAGCTAAGCAATTGGCCAAATACTGGGTATTGGGGATGCTGTCGAAAGCCTTTGACGTTCTCAAAGAGCAGTAGCGGTGGTTGATGAAAACGTGCAGCCGCAAAAGCCTTGGGCAAGGATTGTGCCCTAGCATCCTCAAGTCCTTGTTCTCGGCCAGCCGAAGACCAGGGCTGGCATGGAGGCGATAAGGTCCAAAGCTTTGAACATGCTCCATTGAGGATCACCTGCCATCCTGACGAGGCAATATCTGCACATACCATCACATTACCTGGAAGCTTTTCCAACAAACCAAGTGGCAGTTTCACATCTGACGGAAAAAACGATTCGTTGTGGTTGAGTGCATGCTGAAAGGCTAACTTTCGATCCAGTTCCACAGAAATCGTTCTGACATTCGGGTAGATCTTAGGCTGGTAATATCGAAGTGCTGATGTCCAACCGCCGTAGCCCCCGGCGAAAAGGTGAACCATGACTTCTGGATTGCCAAGATGCCTTGGTATGATCAGGCTATCCTTTGACATGCACAGAACCAACTCTGAGCGCTGTGTTTGCTCCTGGTACGGATGGAGAAACAGGCGGGTGAGGAGGAGTTCTTTGGTCGACTTCAAACTCTGCAGGTTCGGGAACTGGATGTAGACCTGTTGTGCCGTCATCTCAATCGGCGGTACGGGACGGGTGGTATGTCCCAGATCATGAGCTTGGAGAAACCCGCCCTTCAAAATTGTGGCTCTAATGCCATCAACTTCCATATGCAAATCACCAAGCAGCAGATTCCAGAGAACGGGCGAAGCCGAGGAACCTCCCAGGACCTCTGTCTGGACATCAAAGTCCGACAAGAGACCTTGCAGTCCGGGGGGAATTACCCCACATGCCATGGCCCGATTCGTGCGGCCCCGCC
>CAXAMN010007914.1:238844-273000 GCA_963970005.1 Durusdinium trenchii | reverse complement strand
GCATCGCTTGTTCCTCTTTGTCTGGGTCACGGTCAGAGATAGAGAGGCCCTCAGGTGTCTGGTTCGGCCGAGGCCAGTAACAGCCATGCTCTAAAAAGGCCTGGTTTCGGTGGAAGGACAAGGTCAGATTGGCACCTGCAACTTTGACTGCAGTTTCTGCATTGCCTTTTTTGCCTGCAATAGTGAAGTAATTGCGTAGATTCGTAGCCCCTTCCGGGGTGGTTGTAAGGGCCAGTCGTCGGTGTCGGCTTCTGCTTTGGTTTGTTTGTCTTCGAGATGTTGATACACCCTTACTGTAGGGTCATTGTTTGGGTTTTGCCGTGCCTGCACATTGGGCGAAGCATGGCACCAGAGGCCTGTGGCAATCCGTTGATCCTCTCGAATGGAGGTGGTACCTATTTGCCACGTATCTCCCATTCGGCTGCACAACATGGGATACTGAATTCCTATTGACGGCTCGCACACTTCTTGGGCAACTCTTGCACTCGTTTGCAACATCAAGCTCCAGCAGTGTGGGCTCGCAACTCCCGATCTCTCAGCCGCAGTTTGCGTCTGTCGAAGTCAAGCGGGTTGTCTGGGCTGGTAGCTGCACAGCCTAGACCCACCAGCCCTTCCGGGAGATCTAGGTCACTCTGGAGAGGTCTGTGTAGGTGGACTGTAACTGGCAAGCGAACGAGGACGTGGCTTGGACCTTCTCCGGGCGAAACCAGCCACTTCCTAAGAGCCTGTGGCGGGCTACTTTGGCAGTTTCTTCCAGGTCACCAAGGCCAAAGCCTCGGCTGTGTCGAAGGAGCATGTGAAAGACCCCTGGTGTTTCATGCAGCATGTACCAGGTGGTGGGGGCTTGTAGCCCAATGAGAGCTTTGAGTAGGAGCGTGCGATAGGCTCTCTGTCCATCGACTCCACCAGGGCTCTGTTTGGGATCACCAAGCAGCAGTCGAAAGAAGGCTTGTCGGGGGACTGTTGGCGCAAAGGCAGATTTGAGGTCCATGTCCTGCTGCGCCTCTTCCGGCTCACCAAGACCCTGAGGAGATCATCCCTAAGTCGAGTTGGGGCCAGTCATGGAACAGAGGACAGCAGCGTCCTTGCACCAGGGGCACAACTAGGTAAATATGCCTTCGAGAGTTGCCTCACACTTGCCACCATCACCTTTGACATGGATCATACTAACAAACCTGGAGGACTGCCTGAAGGGGCATTCTGCGGCGCAGGCATTGAACAGCTCTGCCTACCGAGTGACTTCCACAATATCGGGCCGCGTGCCTGAGAATTGCAAAAGCCTTGTGGAGGTCAACCTCATGGACACAGAGATCACAGCCCTTCCCTCTTCCACATTTGCCCACTGTGTCGCTTTAAACTGCATATGGCTCCCGCCACGACTCACGCTAATTGGCAAAGAAGTTTTTCTGAATTGTGTGGCACTGCAAGAAGTTGTCATCCCGACGGAGCTCAGGGATATAGGCAACCGTGCATTTTGTGGGTGTGAGCAGCTGCAACGATTCACCCCCCTGGACTGGGGTGACATTGAACAGTGGGTACAAGCAGAGCACAATGCCTTCTTTATGTGTGACAAGATTGAAAAACCCCAGTGGGTGGAGCTGCTCCCTGCAGAGGGACCTGATTCGGATGCTTTTGACGAGGAACTCTACCACGAATATTGCCAATATCATGCCAGCCCATAGTAGACTCTAGGGGGGTGCCTTAGCATCTGTCTTCAGAATCCAAGGCCTTGGGAACAACCCACACGCAGACCCAGACACCTTTGGCTCAAACAATCATTGCAAATAGCCTGTCGCGCATGGAATTTGATGATTCATCCATGATTAGCACTCCTCCTGAAAAGGAGCCGGTCATGGAACACTCCCTGATGTTGACTACGCTTTCGGGAGAGACTTTTCAGGTCTCTCTCAGTGTTGCAAAGTTTGACCGCTTTGAGGATCTAGAAGATCAGGTCATGGACTATCTCGTTTCTGTTACTGATCTCAAAGTATTTGGGTGCTTCATTGACTTTCTACAAACTGCCACACAGACTTACCTAGAGGACCCAATCTGGGACAAGCTACAGCAAGGCACGGAATACACTATCGTTTTTCGGAACTGCAGTGTTCTCCTGCCATCTCAAGCAGAACTTGAGGATTGCCCTATCCATCACATTCCGCTAGCAGTTCATGTCCCCATGAACCCAGAGGGAATTGTCCCAGAAGGGGCCTTTGCAGGGGTTCCACGCCTGAGACATGCCAGTGCAGAGTCAGGCATCAGGTTCATTGAAGCAGAGGCTTGGCAAAACTGCCGGCAGCTCCGCATCGTCAAACTGCCTGCCACAGTGGTAGGCATTTCCGATAATGTCTTCCGCGATTGCAAACTACTAAACAGCGTCGTGGCTCCGGGTTGCCTAGACTTTAGGTATAAAGCCTTTGCGGAATGTTGTTCCTTGCAATGGGTGTATGCGTCGGAAGGGATTGCAAATGTGTTCAATAGCGAAGCCAAGTTAGGACAATACCTCTTTCAAGGGTAGCCCGGACGGATTGGGGCCCGTCAGAGGCATGCCCTTAACAGGGAGAGGTGGACCCGCGAGGGTCCGGGGGGACGTTAAGCTGAAAGTATAGCGCAGGGGAGTTGCTGAAGGCCTCCGTCCCTTTCGAACCGTGAATGAACACGGTACCTTGGTTCTCCCTAGTCGGCGTGTGTTGACCTGTTGGGTGGCCCCACAGGTCACACCCTCATCTTTCTTTGCGGATTGATGTTGGGTGATCGTGGTACACACGTGGTAGGGGACCGACGGGTCTCACCTTACCTTGGGTCTAGGTCGGCCACGACCAAAGATGATCCGGGGGACAGGCAAGGTCGGTGAACCTCTTAGAGACTTGGGGACTCGTCTCGAGGAGGGGTCAACGGGGCAACCCGTTGGCTAACGGTCAAAATTCATCGTGGGTAGCCAAGCTCACGGTGGACAAGACCGTCGGTTCCTCCCTAACAGTGTTAGGGTCCTGTCGTGAGACAGGTGTACCCCATTGGGGTGCATGGGATCGCTAACGACTGGGTCACCGACCGGTCCACTCTCTCCTTTGAGAGTGGGCTCAACGTACAGTCTGGCCACAGTAAGGGTCATCTGCGGGTGATCCGAGCTGTGCTCTGTGGGGACCGGGGTCACTGAAAAGGTGACCTAGTTTGACCTCCCGTGAGGTTGAACTACTCCTTACTGGTAGGAGTCCGGGAACCCTCAAAGGTACGTGATGGTCTCTTCCTTGACTTGGGTGACGACCTTCCTGGAATGAAATGAATGGGTTCCGTATTCCACGTCCCCTCGGGGTGAACGGGTTATCTGTTCTCTCTTGGGGGAAATGAATGGTTTCGGTCTCCACGTCATTCCTATGGTTGGTTTATCCTCTTGTCTTGGTTGGGTCTGCGTTCACTTGGTATGGAAAGGGGAGCGCCCCCGGCAGCGCCAGGATGGCCCTCGGGATGCACATTCCCCGAGGTTGAGCTTCCTGGAGGCCTAAGCTCTCAAGCGGTATCAATCTTGCTGAGGTTACCTTAAGTGAGCTTCCATCCCCCCGAGAGTCAGTACTGCAAGCTAGGATCAGTGAGTTAACGCCGGGCTGTCTTAGCTCTACAGGAATCACCGCACTTGCTCTCCCAATGCATTTTGTAACTATCGGAGCGCATGCATGCGACAGTTGCCGACTGCTTAAGAGTGTAGACCTTTGCAACACCAATGTTGAGGAAATTCCGGAATTCGCCTTTGTGCACTGCACTAGTCTCAGAGAAGTCCTCCTTCCGACAACTCTCCATACAATCTGAGTCAAAGCCTTCATGAACTGTGCAGCCCTAGTTGAGCTTGCCATTCCGCCCTCGCTGAGGTACATAGGAAGTAGGGCCTTCCTAGATTGCACTGTCTTTAGTAGGCTTGCCAAGATGCCAGGAAGGCATAAGTGGCGAGGAGTCTATGCTGAAGAGAATGCTTTCGCCATTTGTCCTGCTATGCGATGGCCGCCCTGGCTGCACATGATCCCGGACATGGGGCACACCCCTGGTCTTGGATGAAAACAAGCCTTTTTGGCTGCAGCGAGCGCTGTATCGCAGTTACTCGTTAAGAGTCTGGGCACGCGCCTTAGCGTGAGTCCAAGGTAGGTCAACAATCACGCCAGGACAAATTCCATAGGGGAGCGGAGAAACATCGCAATTGTACCCTTCCATAGGAGGTTCCACTCAAGAGTATCATGGCGAGACGCCTGCACCTAGAGCTAGGGGCAAGCAAAAGAAAATAAACTGCACATTGTCAAAGACCTGTGTCCCTGAACAAACTGGATAACCCGTCTAGTCCAGGCAATGCTGAGAGCTGTCGACAGAAGCCAGTAGTCACAGGGAAGAAAACTGCTCAGACCTGACAGAGCCGGCAATGCTGTGGCTGGAATGGGGGATAAGCTAACCGACAGCGGAGCACGGCAAGCAAGATGCGCAAGCACTAAACAACCTCTTCTCGCCATTCGCAATGCTGTGAGCCAATAGGAGTGAGAGCCTTAGCTCTTCGTTCCTAACAGGCGGGTGGTAGAGAGTGGCAATGGAGGATGCCCAGGGGGAACCTTAGTTCCCTTTGTTGATGTCCGACATTTCCAATTTTGTACAAGAGGTACAGATACCATGCTAGGATTGTCCAAAGTTTCACCTGTTTCACCTGTTTCACACGGGCCTTGCATGCAGTCGATCACCTTTTGCAACGGTGCAGCGCTTCATAGACCAAGAAGACACCCCACTCTGCTTGCTATTTGGCACCTTTGAGTGCCAATGTGTGCTAGGCTGACCTCCCTTCGGGGGGGGCCTTTTCGCACCTTTACCTGCAGGCTTTCGTCGATTATGGCCGCCACTTACTGATCGCCGATTGGCAGCATGCCACTGGACTTGTAAGTGCAACCGGTTGAACGGGTTGTGCCACAAGAAAGGTCTTTTCCACGGCATGCCGCATAGGTACGCCACCCCACTTGCCAGGGATGCAGTCGACGTTGAAGCATTGCGATACTCCGCACTGGGGTGTTGACCTGAATCGTGACCATGATTTTGCCGCACTGGGGTGTGGCCGCTGGTCATTCATAGTTGTGAAGTGAGGTCCCTTTGAAGCCTTTTTGCGACTTTGCTTGAGCACATACCTGCGCCGATATGCTTTTCGTTCGTGAATTCAGGCCCCTTTCTAGACACTCTTTTTCGTCTCACCTGTTTCACCTAGCACAGAGGAAAGACTACATGATGGTGGTGACTCGGCTTTGGGCCTTTTGTTGTGGTTTTTGGGTTGTGTTTGTGGTTCTTGTTATTTTCTCCACCATCAGGCTGTTTTTCCCTCCCTTCAACGATGACCTGGGCACCATGCCCACACGGCGTCCGTACTCGTGGAAAAAAAAAACATGTCCTGCTGCGCCTCTTTGCTAATGAGCAGGTCCACATTCTCCATATGAGTGTTGAGTGTGGAGTAGGTCTGTCCTTTTTGGTCCCAAACAAGCCCAGTAGTGACAATCACCACGTGGCAGCCGGGGATGTATGATGCCGCTTCGCTTGCGCGCAAGTCATAGTCCGTGCACGCTGTGTTAGTTTCTGCCTCTTCCCTACTTACTGGCCGAATGAAATATCTTTGGTGGTCCGGCTCTAAGTCAAAGGCTGTGAGCAACTTAGTAATTGCCGCTGGATTCTCTTTATGCACCACTGCAATCTTAAGGTGAGTGGTGAGGGCCAGCCAGGCAAGGAGAAAGGTCAGGGATCTGGTCTTGCCCGCTCCAAAGACACCTGCTACTGCCAAGGTAGATCTGCCAGCTCGAAGGGCCAGCGCAAGACTGGCGGCCATCGAAACAATGTGCCCATTATCTTGCCGGGCGGCAGTTCCCAGGGCAACAGCAAAGCTGGCTGCTTGGGGACAGTATTGCATTGTATTGCCGGAGGTCAGCAGCTGGAAGAGGGCATGTAAGCTCTGCAAAAGGACTACCGTGCATTCTAGTTGATACGGAATGGGCACTTGGCCAGGAATACCCAGCACTGTGGGTTTGTGCTCTGCAGCCAAGCTGGCCATTTGCAAAAGGTGATCGGCAGTGACCGTATCTCCTGCTTCCGCAATGGCCAACACTCGGAGCTTGGTTGCTCCAGGTTCTAGCACGCATAGGCTAGGTGGGAAAGCCCATGGCGCTGGGCACGCTTGTCCGGTTTCGGTTGGTGTGGGCAGCGGCGCGAAATCTTCCGGGAACGGTACTAAGGCAACATCCCAGTGCCGAGGGCCGGCGAAGTTTCTCACTTGGCGATTCGTCTCCTTTTCGTTTCCGAGAGGGAGACACAAAGGCAAGCAAAAGCGCCAAGACTGAGTAGCGCGCGCCGTGCTCCTCCAGAACGATTCGATAGGCCTTCCCAGCCTGCGAGCCCATATGCACTGTACTTGAGGGACTGCTGGCTAGTTGTTCGAAATTACAACTTTGGAAGGGCGCCGGGCAAAAGACAGCCGTTTGCGACCCCGAAGGAAAAGCTATGCGATATTCATGCATGCCCTGCAATCCGGTGGCTGTGGGTGTGACATCCACAACTAGGCCAAACTTTCGAACAGTGGGACTACTCCACAGTTCTTGTCTTGTGGTGGCTTCATCGACAAAGGTGAGCTGCGGAAGAAAGAGGGCTAGAATGACAAAGACTTCTCGGAACGGGATTGGCGCCAATAGGTCTCGAGCCATCTCCGTCAGCCATTGAGCACATGCACTTTGAGTACCTTTGCCAACACGAAAGTTCTTAAGCAGCAGCGCCTGTGCTTCTTCCATGGAGGCAATTGGCTGTCCGGCCACACAGCTTTGTAGTAGCACCAGCAATTCCTGGTCGGGACGGTGGAGGTTGGACACCAACAAGCTGATAGCTCCTTCCCAATCATCGCTTGTCATGGCCGTTTCAAATCGAATCCAGGAGGCTAGGCGCATCGGAGCGGCAATTCGATCGCGGCGAGGAATGACATCCGGGTGCGTGAGCTTCAGCGTGGTGAGACTCACTTTGCCCGTAGGGAGTTGGCACTGGAGCCAGTGCCAATAACAGTGCTCGTGCTTACCCATCCATCTTGCAGAGTCTGTTACATACGTGATGTGCAAAGATCGTTGCAACATGTCGAGCTCGTTCTCTGTCGGCTTCCAGTCACACAGACAATCCTCAGCAGCATGGACAAGATAGTAGTTGTGCCTTTCAGGTTCTGCAGTGGCTACGAGTGCTGCTAAGACACTCTTCGGCATCGCAATGGCGCCTAGGCGCGCTGTGATCTGACTGGCTGGCCAGAGGCAACGAATTGCTAAGGCAATCACTGCTCCAGTGTAGCTGCCTGCACTAAAACCATTTACTGTAAAATGGGGGGGGATCTGCTTGTTCAGTCGGCCGCAGACACCCAAGCACTGGCAAGTAGGCAAGAAGTCGCAGTGGCTGTAGCGAAAGAAGCTTCCACCAAAGACCACTGAGAAAGGCCTGGTGCGGCAGCCGTCGATGAGCAGGGAGCAGCCTAGCTGCTTGCAGCACATGCTGTGTACGTTGGTACAGAAGGGCTGCCTTGCCATACCCGAGATCTTCCCATTTCTGGCGCGGATTCTGTGTGAGCGCAAATAGGGTGGCGACTTCATGCACTCCGGTCGACCAGCCATAGGCAACCCCCCCATTCCTGTTCATCAAGGACATCTGCGGGGGAGAGTGACGGCCCATAGACTTGACTTTCTCCTACCGGCGGACATGTGCAATGGAAGTGCGGGGGGACCTCCCCTTCAAGGGCTCCGCCCCCCAGGCCACCACAGTTGATTTGAAATACTGACGGCAGTGGTGGGGATGTGCCGCCAACCCAGTATCCATTGAGTTGGGCAATCGTCCATAGGACAGTGACCCAGAGTATTTCACCCTGCTGACGTTGGTAGATAGCTTCAAACACCTGTGGTGCAATACCTTCCAGGGGCATAACCGAGCCTTGGAGCTGACAGAGCAAGTCGCTATTGACCTGAAGGAATTGCTCTTTTTCTCCGGGGACAAGACACTGGGGGTGAGCTAATGCAACCTGCAGTTCCTCATGCGGACATGCATCAATGTCTTTGTGGACTGCAACTACCCCTCGTAGTTTGGCGACTTGACTCCACGGCACAAAGAGGGGAGGAGACAGCTGTTGCGGACAGGGAGTGCATGGACGAGGGTCAGGTGCCTGACTACCCTGCGTCGAGTCGCTTTCGATTGCTTGAGCAAGTCGATCCGCTCTCTTGGCAGAAGTATCAGACGAGGGCGTGGACACTGACTCCACGTCTGCATCACCGAACTCTGCCGGAAGACAGCTAAGGCTGTCCCCCTGCAGTTGTGCTGGAAAGAGTTCTGTCGCTTGCGGACGAATCGCCCGCCACTTTAATAGCAGGCAGAAGCGCAAGGCACTGTTCCCTGCTACCCCAGAGAAATAGCCTGTAAATTTGCGCCCACCTATTGGTTTCCAAGTCTCAACAACCCATGCTGGGGGGAGGTTGGGCATGCCTAATATCGCAATCGGTAGCGTTTCCCACCCTTGTTGCTCCAGCTCTCGTAAAGCAGCTTGCGCTCCAACTTTGGCCTTGCCAAAGGCATGAAATATGGCAGGACGCATACGGTTGCGCGGCAGTGCACTGGCTTGAAAGAGATGTTCACCTGGCAACGACGCGACTGTGCATGGCCCAGTAAGCATTGGAAGCACTGAAAGTATTCCCTGTTCGAAGGTGGCGCGAGCCCAGCTAGTGACCCACGGAGTTCGCTCTCTTCCTGCAGGGGTGGGATTGCCGTGGCCACTTGATTGTGCTGCCTGGACCAAGTTCATTCGGGGTGATAACAGGGCTAGGCCAAAAGTGCTTACACATGTAAAGCCCGTATAAGGACCAGACCATACATAGGTCAAGGGCGGTTTGCATTGCGACGCCAACAAAAGGGGTAAACATAGTGCCACTGATGACTGTATCGCTTGGATTGACTGGTGGTCTGGCTCTAGATACCAAGGCAAGGCGGCCCGCCTGGAGGTTCTTCGCCAGGGTCGAAGCAGTCGCATCATGTTCCAGCGGACTGTGCTTGCTGCGATTGCCGATCGAAATGACCAGTCCTGCATTATATTCCAAGTGAGCCTCTGTGAAGAGGAGCCTGCCAATTCCTGCACAGGAGCTAGACTCTGAACGCGCGCGCCCTAGCAGGTCGACCCACTGGTGCTGCTGATGCGCCAGCTGCAGTAAATCTTGCACTTCAAAAAGCGTGACTGGCACACAGTCATTGTCAATGAGTGCAAAGTGTTGCGCAGGATACAAAAAACGCGCTGCCTCTAACACAAAGACTCCTGCCCAGTAGTATGGAACCTTGTGGAGGCCAGTAGTAGCATCCGCACACACCCAAAGTATGTCAGTTGTTTCTTCCTGGGGACCTACTAGGCTCCTACGTGAGGCCCACCATGCTGCAAAAGCCGGCCAATGCGGGACATCTGCCGGCATGCGATTGTCCACTATTAGGTGGATCATTTGATTGTTCATGATCAAGTCACGGTGTGACATTAGTGTTCGAATGATGGCAGTAGTACCGGGCAGGTCACCCTCTGTTTCAAGAGTGGGATACCCATCGTCCTTTTTGGGTGGCTGCGCTCGAACATCAGACAAACCAAGAGTAGGGCAGGCGGAATCAAGGCCGAAAGGACTGCTGAGAGTGTCTTTCATAGCCATCGCTGCATATGCTTCTTCCTGGGACTGCTCCACACTAGCCTCCGTACCCCTGGCAAAGCTGGCCTGGCCATCTGCTGTCAGCCACTCCGCATGATCACGTGTGTATACAAACGGCACGTGGACTCTGTCCTCCAACCCGTCCGTTAGGTCCAGTGAATTATTGTCCTCCATCCACGGGTCATGTGACATAATTGTTGCTCTGCTCTAAGATACGAGTGCAGCCCCCCGCCAGCTAAGGCTGGCAGTTGCCCTGAGCGCCACAAGCAAACGAAAGGCAACAATGGTGATGTCAGCGAAGGCTGACCTCACACATGTATGCTGGGCGCTACGACCTGCTGCGAGCCAAACATTACAGCAAAGTGCATCTGCAGAGGATCAACTGCATCTAGCTTTTCGTGGGGGGCACCCGTCCAAACTGTACCATAAGAACCAAACAAAAAAGGGGGGACATCATGTTGCAGCAGAGGCGTGTCACTACGACCTTGTAACTACTGGTCATGATCATCTGCATGCGGATGCAGAAGGGAGAGCAACCAGGCTACGTACACCAGGCCACAAAGTTGGGAGTGTAGGTCAGCCAGGGGAGTGAGGAGAGCACCCTGTACATCTTGAGGCATGTAGTCTACAGTTTGTTCGATTTCCTGTACCAAAGCATGTAGACCTTGCACTCTTGCATGTAGGGCTGATTCGATCTGGTGGTGCGCGCGTTCTGTATGCCGCTGTGGGGCCGCTTGTTCAGTAGGCTGCGTGTCTACTCGAAGGGCTTGCTGTCGTTGCCTGTCATCATGAGACCAAAAGCCCACTCGCCGAGGGAGGGAGCCTGACAAGGGGCGTGTCTGTAGGAAAATATCAAGAGGGTCTGCGTTCTCTGTAAAGATCCTAGCGTTCACCGCTTCAGCCAACACAGTGAGGAGGTGGCTTTCATGGTGCTGTATGTGCAAAATCATCCTGCGGAGCCGAGTTCGCTTTGTGCCATACGTTGTGGCTCCCCTAGTGTTGATTGCAATACAGCCCTGATGATAGAGCGGGATGATGGCCCCTTCAACAGTTGCCCGGAGCTTTAACAGAGCTGGCGGAAATTCAAACCCTTCTGTCCATTCTGGGAAGGGGGTATTTACGTTTTCTTTAACTGCATCCACTGGAAAAAAATGCAGCAAGTAGCACTGCGCCCTCTGTCCCCTATAGACGAAATTAACAATGAGATCGAGGACCCCATACCGAATATCCTTATGGTGGAGCTCAAGACGTACAAAGTTGGTGACATCAACATACGTGCCATCGTCGGCCAGAAACACTGGTTCTGGATGTGTCTGCATGGCGAGTTTAATATGCAGTTTGGCTTCACAATAGTGTGTGTAAGCGAAACCCGGCTAGTACTATGCAAAAGAGGGCAGGCTGGCAAGTTGTTTCTCTTGCTCTGAGCCAAAGGTCTGCAGAGACAAAAGGAGACGTTTGATAGGGGGCCCTTGTCAAGATGGAAAGCAGGGTATTGGGTCTCCCTACCGATTCACTGGACGGGGCACTTCTTTGGGTGTGCAAATGCACGCGGCGGTGGTAAATGCTCATGCGTGCCGTCCTCCTTAATACGATATTGAATGTGCCCATGTGTGACATACTGGTGTGCAGAGAGTCCACTGCTAGTTGCCTGTCGGGGAGGCCAGCCGGCGGTCGGTTCCGTGGTTGGCGGCGTCATCGTATCCCCTGGGCCAGCAGAGGGGAAGTCTGCGGCGGCCATAGCTGCTCCCCCTTCACCAGTGTCAGGGAGTCGTGCAGCATGCGAGAGCACAGCCAGCAGCTTTTCATGGGTAGGATCAACTGGTGTATCATGCCTGGGAGGATGCACCGGCTTTTTTGGTTGAGTACGACCAGTCGTTTTCCGTTTAGGTGAGGCTTCCTCCTTCAGAGGGGGGCTTCTGTGTCCCGTTGTCTGAAGACCTGCTTTGACTGGCGCTGCAGGAGTCGGGGCTGGCTCATGCCCTGTCTGCTGAAACAGCGGGTGCTGTTCCGCAAGTGAGAGGAGGAGAGCATCAAAAAATTCTGCCAGTGGTAGCCGTATACGCAAGACCACCTCAACTTGTGGGCGCCCCTCTGGGCCCTGAGTGAGGGAACACTGATGTGGGCCAACAATGAAAGGCAGGGCCATGAGCAAAAAGCTGCTACTGATTGTCCTATTCAGGTTGGGCAGAGGCGTGCGATCACTACTCAACTTCGAGCCTGAACAGCAGCAGGCTCTGAGTCTCATGCAGTGTGGAGCAGGAGTAACACAACTACCATGACGGTAACATAGGTCTATAGCAAGTAGGTAATGAAGCCCGTGATGCGGGTCAGCGTACTCGTTACTGGCCAGCCAATAAGGATGATAGCTAGGCTCGATCTGTTCATTACGGAAACCACTCATGTGGTAGCGCTCTGCGTCTCTCGCAGGGCGGTGAGTATCGTGTCCATTTCGCTAGCTAGTGTCCAGCACGCATTGGCCCCTGGTTGAACATTGCAGTGCTGATGACGCGCGCGTACATTTTGGAAGGTGCGTTGGATGTCGCACGCTAGGGTTCGCACTGTGCTAGCACGAGTGATGAGTTCTCGACTAAGCCGTGCGTGCGGCGCGTTGTGACCAGCGGAAGAAATAGGGCTAGGATGACAAACACTTTTTTTCCACGAGTACGGACGCCGTGTGGGCATGGTGCCCAGGTCATCATTGAAGGAAAGGAAATACAGTCAGATGGTGGAGAAAAGGACAAAGACAACCCAACAACAAACAAAACAAAACCAACCACAGCCCACCGGCCGAGACTCCACCATCAAGAAGTATTTCCTCTGTACTAGGGTGAAACAAGTGAGACGCTGACTGCTGACTGTCTATGGGCCTGAATTCACGAAAGAAGAGCATGGCAGCGAGGGGTTGTGCTCTAGCGAAATCTCAACGAAGTCGTCAAATGGACTTCACATCTCTATTACCAGTGACCAGCGGCCACTGCACAGAGTGGCAAAAAAAAAACTTGGTCACAATGCAAGTCCCGGGCGTTGGTATGCTCTAACGCAGGTCTGACCTTTGCCTAAAGTGGATCAGTGGTTGCTATGCTGATCATGCCGTGGAAAAATCCTTTCTTGTAGCACAACCCTTGCAACTGGTTGCGCATACAAGTCAAGAGGCATAGTAGTTGGTAGTGTTCAGGCAGTGGCGGCCATAGCAAACGACGAAAGCCTGCAGGTAAGGGTGCGAAAGTCTCACCCCCCCCGAAGGGAGGTCATCTCGGCACCCTTCGGCACACAAAGGTGCCAAGCTAGGATGACAAACACTTCCCGGAACGGGATCGGTGCCAAGAGGTCTAGAGCCATCTCCGTCAGCCATTGGGCACACGCACTTGGATTGCCTTTGCAGACCCGAAAATTTTTCAGCAGCAGAACCTGTGCTTCTTCCATGGAGGCAATTTGCTGTCCTGCCACGCAGCTTTGCAGCAGCATAAGCAATTCTTTGTCGGGTCGGTGGAGGTTGGACACCAACAAGCTGATAGCTTCTTCCCAATCATCGCTTGTCATTACAGTTTCAAAGCGAATCCAGGAGGCCAAACGCATGGGGCAGCGATTCGATCACGGCGAGGAACAACAGCGGGGTGCGTGAGTTTCAGAGCAGCCAGACTGACTTTGCCTGCAGGGAGCTGGCACTGTAGCCAGTGCCAGTAACAGTGTTTATGCTTACCCATCCACCGTGCAGAGTCTTCTACATACGTGACGTGCAGGGATCGTTGCAACATGTCAAGCTCGTCATCTGTCGGCTTCCAGTCACACAAGCAATCTTCAGCAGCATGGACAAGATAGTAGTTGCGCCTAGGAAAAAGATGTCGATGCCCTCACTTTTATGCAAACAGTCATCATGTCCTTTGTTAGGGGAATGGAGTATGGTGAGCAAACGCTACCCACCAATGACCTTTTTGTCTATCTCCCAGTATATTGGTTGTAGCCATGGAGCCGCAGGGCTTCACGCCCGCGCAAGTGAAAGGGGGGCTACGGCTACCGACCCAAAGAAGAAGGAGCTGAAGACAACCCTCTGCTCGTTGTGGGAGTGCACACTAAAGAAATTGCTTACGACCGATGCCCCCCGAATACCGGATACATCCTGGGCTGAAAGAGCTTTCTCTTGTGGTGCCCTTGACCCGTCTTTGGGACAAGCTATCTCGTTCCCTTCCCTTCTACAGCTGAGGCTGCGCATTGAAGTCCCCTTGTGGAGAGACCTGGCAACTGCCAAACACTGCAGATTTGCCTGCAGAAGAGGACTCTGCCTCTGATGCTACCGGGTCAGCTGAGCGATCGCCCAGGTTTGCGCTCCCGGTGCCAGTGGGGATTGCTGAACCACCAGAAGCTGGTACTGAGGAAGCAACTGAGGAAGAGGACATGGCAGCAGAACCCAACTACGCCTTTGCCAAGGGATACGGACGTTTCGGCATAGGTTATACCAGGCTAGCAACGGCGCTCGGCAATTTTGAGCAAGGGAACATCCAAGCAGAAAGTACAGTAGTAGCTCAGTGGCTGACCTCCGGGCTAAGGGTTGCCATGTCCCGCACAGGGTGGAATCTGCTGTCTCCCCGCTATACGCTGACCAGAGTTCCCACTACTCTCCTCAGTAACTACTACTGTCATGGATATCCCTTCAGTCCTAAAATGGAGGATCGCCCGTACAACCAATATGGCCAGCACCTCTACTCGGAAGGCCGATGGGACCAGCTCTGTGCATGGCTCACAGGGAATCCCACGTTCAGAAGTCAGCTCGCAGGCCACAAGCAGGCGCTTAGGGACCAAATGGGCTACAGTCAGGAAGATGCCGACCCACGTAATAAAGCTCGCCGTACCGTCCCTCCTCCAGGAGAGGGAAGCTCCTCGTCTGCAGCAGGGTCTTCCTGTCACATCAGGCCTCCCCCACCGCCTCCGCCCTATGGGTGGTGGCAGTAGGGCGGTCTCCAGTAGAAGTCTCCGCACACAGTCACCGCCCCCTAGTAACTTGAACTCCTTCCCCAATAGACTGATCTAGCTTATTTCTTTGAAAATAGTAACTATCTAAGGAATATATATATTCCTTGTTTCGAGTTAAATCAGGTTTGACTATATATCTACAATTGTTTCTTGTTTATATCTTATTTGTAAGATAACTATTTTGTGTAACCTTTGTTCAAAAAATATATAGATTTTTTCTACAAAATAGTTACTATTTTTTAAAAAATAGTCACTATTTTCTAGGATGTCCATCCATTCTAGGGGTCGAAGTTTCGACGAAACTTCGACCAAACTTCGACGGCTAAGTTATAGTCAGAAATGAAACTTCGACCAAACTTCGACCAAACTTCGACAGGTGTTTGGTATCGATTTGCAGTGTTTTGAATCAGTGTTTGGGCAGCTTTTTGTGATACATGCTCTTTGGAACTGTCAGAGCAATAGTTTCTTTGTTGCAGTCAGTCATGTGTCTGAGAGATGTGCTCTTGAGAGGTACTTTGAGAGATAACTTGAGAGATACTCATTTTGGGAGATATACCTTTGAGAGATACTTGAGAGTTACTTTTATGAGAGATACTTGAGACTGACTTTTGAGAGAGATATGTTTGAAGAGGTCTTGAGACACAGTTGAGCCTATGTGATGTGATGTTTTTTTGAGAGATACTTGAGACTGACTTTTGAGAGATATGTTTGAAGAGACCCTGAGAGATACTTGAGTGAGCGCATGATCTTTCCAGCAAACCTTGAGAGAGAGTGTGAGAGACCCTGAGGGATTGTTTTGGGATGTATGTGGACTTTGCGATTGAAGTGTTTGCGATTGATGCATTCCTTTCTATCTGCGATATTCTTTGTGTGACTCAAACGTAGGAGTGTTAGCGTGAAGAGTTTCAATTCGATTTCAATTCGAAGAACATGTCGGGAGCTTTGAGTAAAGCCAAACCTCGACAAGTAGCAGATCCTAGTGTCACCGTGGGTGACTTGATGGAATTGGAGACCACTGGGGAGAAAAACGTGATGAAACATTTGCAGCCACCACCAAATACATCGTGGAAGACCTCAACACCGATTACTTGGCTGGCAGGATTGGCAACCCTTTTTGAGGACTACCTGAAAGTAGCGCCAAATGCAATCATTTCATCAAAGAAACACAAAACGGCCATCATTCGCCTAGAAGAGAAGCACCGCATCAACTTCAGCAAAAAGAATACAGATGAGTTTGCTGACCTCATCGACGATTTCATCAGGATGGGGCTTTCGCACTTGAGGTCTTTGAAACAGCAGCCGGAGAAAAAGGAACAAGCGTTTCGACGAGCAGACAAGGAACAACAGAAGACCTTGTCACATGTCATTGATTTGATTCGCTTCGATGTGGAGCACCAGGACGACAGCCAAGGTTCCCAACATGAACAAGGTCCAAAACAACTGGCCATGGTTCCTTTTGAACAAGATCATCCCGAAGATGTCCAGACCCATCCATCCTCTGGTTCCAAAGAGCATTGCAAAGCTCCCCCAATGGCAGGTGATGCATTGGCGGTTTTTGATCGAGTCCTTCAAACACACCAATCCGATGAAGCAGAGATTCCCATCACTTTGCTGAAGTCATCCCGTGGCCATTCAACTCCAGCTCCAAAAACAGAATCCCCACCCAAGAAACATCCTATCAAATTGGTTCTCACACCAGAGGAAGAGGAGATTATCCTTCGCAGCGCAGCCAATGCCTCCCCTATTTGCAAAGATGGCAAGTCCCAGAACCAGAGGTTCAACGCTCAGAAGGCTAAGAATAAGAAGAAAGGAAAAGGGAAAGGGAAAAAGAGTGACAGGGAGACAGAAGAGGGAGAAGAAGAGAACAAAGAAGAGACCAGAACCCAGCCAAAGAAGAGACCTTCTGCAGCAGGAGACAGCCGTGCATCGAAGAGCCAAAAGAAGGATGAGTCAGAAAGTTTGGAGCATTTGTTGAAGGAGTTGGATTTTCGCTTTGAAGCAGTGCCTGGTCCAGACAAGCTTCCTCGAAAACAGCGGCGCAACCAACACACTTCGAGGGCTTACCACCGCACTCAAGAATTCCTGGTTCGACAGGGGTATTCGAAAGAGGTTGCGCAAGAAGAAGCTCGCAGGCAAAGCAGGAAAGCAGGCGCATGGTTTGATGAACGATGGCCCCTAGGAAGTGAGGTCGTGTTCAAGAAGCCGGCCATGAAGGGAAAGAAAGTGGAGCCAGAAGAGTTGGAAGAAGAAGAGCTAGAAGAGGGAGAAGAGCTAGAAGAGGGAGAAGAGCTAGAAGAGGGAGAAGAGCTAGAAGAGGGAGAGGCAGATGAGGCAGAAGAAGAGATCCCTATTCCTATGAAGAAACCCAGTGCAAAGAAGACCAAGAAGAAGACTCCTATCTCCAAAGAACATGATGACTATGAGACCCCCGCAGTGATGAAGAAGCCTTCGCAGAAGATCAAGGATCCTGAGCACACTCCTGAGGCTCAAGAGCCTTTGCGCGTCAAATCTGAGCCTGAGGACATCGATTAGTTTTTGAAGTATGACCAGGTCTGAGCCATTGAAATATTGTATTAGTTCACATATACATGGTCCAATACGTGTTGTTGCAAAGCCAGTCATTTGTTCATGTTTGTTCAATTTGATTCAGGCCGCAGCCCGAAAAGGTGGATCAAGGATATCCAGCAGAGCCCGCATGCGAAAGTATATTTTGAACTGATCCACCGCTTTGTTGAAACTTGAGGAAAGCCTAACCTATATTTGTTGAACTGAAGGGAAACCATGAGGGAAAACCGTGAGAGAAGCAACCTTGAGGGAACTTGAGAGAGTCAAGAGCTTGTTCAAAGAACACCTGGGTCTTTGCTCAATTGTGTTCATGTTAAATGGATCGTTTTTTGGACGCGGTTTTGTGCTTGTGCTGAAGGTTACCTTGAACCACACATCATTGCGCGAGAGTCATTGTGAGAGTTGAGAGTCATTATATGTATGATCGACGTAAACAGGTTCAGAGCAGGTTCAGACCAGAACAAATCCTGCAAGTTTGTACTCAACCTAATTTTGCAAATCATGTGCATTTGCATGTTGATAAGCTCTATGCTACTATATCAAAGCACATGCAACCCATTGGACAGCTTCACTTTGCATTGTTGAGCAAAACCATGTTGCAAGACATCGACGTTCATTGAATACGAGACTCATCAACCTTCAAAAGCCATCTACTTCTCAAAAACCTTGATCACATTTTTGCATTTCTGGGTTCATCATTTTGCTTTGCTTTGTCATGGCAATGAGCTCGGAAGTGCACAGGCTCTTCCTAAAGCACCTGGAGTTCAACGTGACTACTCGACAGCTGGCGGAGGCTCTGACCAATGAGGGGCATGGAACTGGGTTGACCTACATCCGCATTGTGCGCAAGGGAAGCCACTTTCCCGGGAAGACTTGCAATGCATTCGTGACGTACGAGCTGGAGAGTCAGGTGCGTGATGCTGTTGCAGCGTTGGGTGCTTCAACCCTTGGTGGCGCGTGCAAGTATCCATGTGAAGCCGACGTTGCTTATCCTCGAAACAACACCGACTCCTATCACATCAAGGAGACCTCTTCGACAAGTGAGGCTGTTCCGAGGGCCCCTCCGGTGTCGTTGAGTCGTGAAGGATTGCAGCCAAGGCCATCGAGTTCATTTCCACCGACGCCACCGCCACCGTTGGTGCCAGAGGCATCCCAGGAATGGTCTCAGGACTGGTCGGACTGGTGGTGGGATGGAGCTCAGCATTGGTGGTGGGATGATCCTGGCCCTCAGTGGACAGCTCAGCAATGGTTGCATCCTGGAACTCCTAGCGGTCCACCTCAGCCGTCTCAGCAATGGTTGCCTCATGGAGCTCCTAGCGGTCCACCTCCGCAGTTGTATCCTGGAACTCCTCTCGGTCCACCTCACATGGTGCAAGGCTTTTGGGAACCTCCCATGCAGCGCATGCCGGTCCATGCAGCCGTGGCACCAACATGTGCGAAGGCTGGCGTTCCAGGAGCGACATCGAAGGCGACCTCTCCAGCAACCAACGAGCCTGACAGTCCTCCTTGGCGCAAGCCTTGTGAGGGAGATGGGTATTCGCTCGAGTGTGAGGCAGAGCCTACATCACCTGCAGACCATGACCAAGAGCTGCAATCAATGCTGTGGGATGCATTGGGCCCAAAGGTGGAGGACATGGTCAGTGATGACAAGGAGGCCGAGCCCGGCCAGATGGCCGAGCTCAAGGTGAAGGTTGAGCAGGAGGAGAGCGAGCAGGATCTGGAGGAGGAGGACGAGGACCATGCAGGTCGTGCAAGGCAGAAGCAGAAGAAAAGGAGCCGTCGATCAAGTCGAAAGGGCTCCAAGAAGAAACACAAGAAGCACAGGAAGAGGTCGAGATCGAGGAGGAGGCGACGCTCGAGCAGCAGCAGCAGCATCAGCAGGAGTCGGTCGAGGCGGAGACGCAAACATTGACCTCAGGAATTTGTATATGTGTGGGAGAAAACACTGAGAGTTGCGCTTGTGCGTTTGCTGGTTTGATTCTTGAATTGAGCAGTCTTGCAACAATTGATTCTTTCTTGAATGGGTTTTTGATGATGTTCTTGTATTTTTTTGAGCTTGTGAGTACGGTGAGAGTTGACTTGAGAGCCCTTCAGAGTACCTTGAGAGTACCATGAGAGGTTTACTTTTGAGAGCCCTTGAGAGTACCTTGAGAGTACCGTGAGAGGTTTACTTTTGAGAGCCCTTGAGAGTATACCGTGAGAGAGTTCACTTCAAAGTTCCTTGATGAGAGGTTTACTTGACTGTTCACTTCAAAGTTCATTGATGAAAGGTTTAATTCAGAGTTAACCGCTTCCAACTTCAATTGAAAAGCTTGAGAGTGTAACCTGAGGGAACCTTGAGAGTGTACCTTGAGAGAACCTTGAGAGTGTACCTTGAGAGAACCTTGAGAGTATGTGACTTGAGGGAACCTTGAGAGTATGTGACTTGAGGGAACTTTACTTTGAGAGTATGTAGTATGAAACTTCAGAGTCTGTAGTATCATCATCTTGAAGTATAATTCGACTTGGTTGTCGTGTCTCAATGCCATGCAGTCCAGCAAGCAGCCTGAACATCATCAAGTAGAAGCTGATGAGGAGGAAGTCCCAAACGACGACATCACCGGCTGGGTCGCTGTGGATCAAAACAATATCATTCAGGTGTTTGGAGAGGTGTCCCAAAGATCAATCGACCTCATGAAGATTATCCATGGAGATCTCACTTGTGGAAAGGAGCCTGAGGTTCGGTACAACCCTGTGCCCAAGAAGGATCAAGGATATCCAGCAGAGCCTGATGAACCTGCTTCTTCATCCTCACAGCCGCCGCCTTTGCGCAGAATGCCCCAACCAACGGACACCGCAGTCTTGGAAGAAGCCGGCAAAGATGAGAAATCCAAGGCTCAGAAACGCAAGTCCAAGAAGAAGGGCAATAAGGGCAAAGGCAAGAAACATCGTTGAGCACTACATGTGTTGTGAGGCTTGCGGTTTTTGAATGTGTTTCTCTTAGGCTTTGGCAGTGAGATTCACTGAGTTTGATTGACTGAGTGCAGGCTTTGCAAAAGAACTCAACAAACAAATGAGCTGTGATCATTTGAAAACCATGACACTGAACGAGACTTTGAACACATGTTTCACCAAAAACCATGAGAGATCATGAGAGACAGAAGGAAGGCCAAAGAGTCAGGGGTCGAAGTTTGGTCGAAACTTCGTCGAAGTTTCGACTCGAAGTTTGGTCGAAGTTTGAAGTGCTATCGAAGTTTACTTTTGTACAATGTTAACAAAACACTGTAAATACCATATGTTTTGAAGGTTGTATCTTAAACTTCGACTAAACTGCGACCAAACTTCGACTAAACTTCGAGTCGAAACTTCGACGAAGTTTCGACCAAACTTCGACCTGTCATCATTGTAGTAACATAAAAACTAATGAAACCATACTACAAACCTTCAGGAATTCAAAGAGTTTGTGTTGGAATTCTTCAAAAAATGCTTGCTGAATTTATGAGCGGACACTTCATTCTTCAACATTTGACCTGTTGACCTCTGTGGATTTCTTTCCATCAGCGCTCAAGTCGATCATTTTTGTGCGAAGAATCTTGCTTAGATAGTACGCGTGATCGCTTATCATCATGCCTCCCGTGAAACGCCCAGCTAGCGCAGAAGAAGGTCCCAGAAAGAGGCCTGCAAGTTCCATCAACCAGACGGTCAGAGAGATCAAAGAGCAGTCTGCGGCCATGAGCGAAACCCGAGACAAGGGGAAAGGTGAAAAGTTCGCGAAGATGTTGAAGGCAGGTACCCTCCCCCCAGAGGTGGTGCACATGTGGAACATCGAATCGAAAAAGGCACCTTCGGAACGAGCCTTCAAGACTGAGCTCATCAACTCGCTATTCTCAAAGCAGAAGGACGGCTCGTATCGCGTCGACACGGACTCCCACCAATTCGCACAATACCGCAAGGTGCACCATGCCCACATCGCCAAGACCAAGGACGAAGCATTGCCGAAGAACCTCATGATCGGTACTCACTTCAGTGGAGATGAGCGCCTGTTCAACAGAGCTTTGGAGGACAATGAGCTTACCTCTTTCCATGATGAGGCGTCCGGCATTGAGTACTACAGCTTCCGTAAGCTTCAGGCTGTGGATTTGCATGCGTCCGAGCAGGGCGAGCATGTGCATGGCTACAAGAAGCTTGGGAAGGATCAAGCTTACACCTTGGGTGCCCTCATGACGAAGATGAAGTGGGACTTCAAAATGACCAAGGCACAGAAAACATGTTTATAAGAATAGGATAACGGCGCTTAGTTCATAACACTTTGTTTTCATGAGCTCCATTAGTGTGGGGAGTGCCTAGTCCTTGAGAAGAGGAATGGAGAGTTTTCTTGTGAGTCTTGTGAACTGAAACCTTGTCTACGGAAACCTATCAATATAAACCGTTATAAAAATAATACTAAACTTTTTTGGAGGCTTTAGCCACATATCCTTCAGCCCATTGCTTTTTAAAGACAATATATAGGATTGGTGTTCAATTCATGAGGCTGAACAGAAGAGTTTGGACAAGGACGGCGAGATTCCCAAAGGTTTTGAAGCATTGGCATCTAAAGCGAAAGATGCCGTGGAAAGACTCTTGAAGGAGGGAAAGAAAATCGCCAACCAGATTGAAGACAAGGCCTTGATCAAGAACGGGTTTACCACGCTGACAGGCCATCTCAACGACCTGAACCATTGGTCTATGTTCCAGGAACTGCCCAACAAATCAGCGCCATCCAAGGCAACTTTGGAGTCCTTCGTGGGGAAGATTGCAGTCGATGTGGATCGTTTCAATGGGGAAATTGAAGCTGCCAAAGGTCGGCTTAAAGCCCGTAAGAACTGAAGCGTTACACTTAGCTCGGCTGCTTAGTGATCATGCCCACGCCTCCAGCTCTTGGGGAAATGTTGATGGGGGGTTATTCTATTTTGGTTTAGCCCATATACCAAAAAGAACATTAAACACCCTATGGTTCGAAGCTGTTCTCCATATCTTTGCAGGTTCTGAGTTCAAGCTGTTCTCCATGTGTCCTTTACAAGTTATTGAGTTATTGTTTGAAGCGGTTTTCCAAGTCCAAGTCGGGCTTTTTCCAAGAACATCATCTCCAAGGAAAGGCAAGTGGCTGAAGGATCCCTGATGGATCGAAAGCTGGCAACGTATGAGAGTTGAAAAAATAAGCTTTAGATCATGATGCTTGAACTTGTATACCGGAAAAACGATCCCTGCTGAACAAAGTATCTTTCAAGCAGTGCTGACACGCAGATGCCAGAATATGTGTCCCATATATGTGTCCCTGGGATATCTCTGTTTCTCTCAAGGTGTTGTGCGCTCAGGTCATCTCATGGCTCAGATTTGTGCCTCATGGCTCAAACTCCCTGCCAAATATATTGACTGAAGCTGAGGAGTTTGCAGCGTCTCACCAAAAACCTCAAGCCCTGAGTGATCCTTGAGTGAAAAAGAGCATCCATTTATGGTTGGCCAAAACCTGCCCTTGCCTGAGCTTGAATTTTCTGAAAACACAAGTGAAAACCTCGAACTTACAAGCGCGTTGTGACAGAGGGAACACTGTGGGGAACCTAGCTTTTCAGAGTTTGCAAACATATAGAGACAGTTTCGATTCATGCTTAATCATTTTCAGAACTTACAACGTTTGGACAAAAAGACTAGAGATCGTTTTTGCCACAGGCACGAGTTCCAACAAAACGACATCAACCAACAGTTGGCTTTCTCTCAAAGTTGTATTTCAATCACTTCTCTCAATGTTGCTCTCTCAAGGTGAGATCCCTCCTCTCGCTCCTCTCAAGGTGAAGTTATTCCTCTCAAGGTGGCCAACCAGTGGGAGGTTCCTAAGGTGAAGCCCTACACGAGATGTATTCGAGCCTTTTGCTAAGAAAACATGTTCAAACAGTGTCGAGATGCATATGTCAGAATATGTTTCACTCAAATTCCTCTCTGTCTCTCACGGTTCTGACACTCATGGTTCATGGTTCAGGTCTGACACTCATGCTTTCCCAGATCTTCTCATGGCTCAAATGTGGCTAGGCCGTGCACTGCAAACTCAATGTATTACGAGGCCAAGAGGGGTGACAAGCTGAAGACCTAGAGCGAAAAAAGAGTGAGATCTCAAAATGGTTTAAATGACAAATGAACGCCGCCGAAGCCACTTTGCACTCCAAGAGAAAGTCTCCTCACACTCGAACCTCTTCAACAGTTGAGCCGCTTAAGGCACAATGTGTGCATGAAGACAGGCACTGACAAAACACATAGAGTCTGACAGGAGACCTTTTTACCACTGCCACATGTAAAAGACATTGTTTACACTGTTACACCTTTTGCGCCGGTATGTATTGAACATGGAGCCGCCCAGAAAGAAACAAAAAAGAGGTGGTATAAAACAGAGGATTGCCAGGGCCAAAGAAGCCGAGCGGTCCGAGCACAACTTTGAGGGCAGCAGCGCTTTGGCAGCCTTACTTCTTAGTTTGTTTGCGTGGGGGTTCTTCAGCCCCCAGCGGGTGCAAGAGATCGCTGCTCGCGCTGTCCAAGACATCGAAAATGCTGCCAACAACCCAAGTGTGATTGAGGAGTTGAAGATTCTCCAGAGCCTTGGGACAAAGGGGAAATACAGCAACAAAATGCACGGCCAACTGATGGAAAAAATTGAATGGGTTTCTCGGCTGCCTAAAGGCTATAAGTTTCAAATCCCACTCCGAGGGTTTCGACAAACTTGCAGCCAAATGATGCTACTCCCACACGAGCTCTTCTCTGTCATCTATCACAGCTACAAAGCAGTTTGGAGCAAAACTGTGGCCCCATCCGTGGACACTGTGAAGAAGTTTTGGCACGCAGTCAGACTCCACCCGCAGATGCAAGATCACCCCATGAAAGCCAAACCAAGCTGGAATGAGCGCACAGTTCCAATCGCCGTTCACGGGGACGGTGTCCCGATTGTAGGTGTGGGAAAGGCATGGAGCCGGATGATGACTCATTATTCCTGGTATTCCCTTATCGGTCAGGGGAAAACAAGCTCCATGCTCATGTGGATTTGGGCTTTTTACGACCGCCTTAAAGTTGGGGATGTGACACATGGAACTTTGCATGAGTTCTACAAGATTCTCCACTGGTCATTTTTATGTCTTGCTGAAGGCAAGTGGCCGAGCCATGACCCCTATGGTAAAGCGCAGCTCGACTTTCACAAACCCAGCTGATTCTTTTTGTCTTTTGTATGAATGCCATGTTGAAATGAAAACGCACTGTGTCCATGTTGAATATGGCCGTTCTATCTGTGTCACAAAACCCTTATATATAGAGAGTTTTGTCACATTGAAACACTCAGACAGGTACCAACCGGGAACTCCTGAACACAAAAGAGCCAACACATGGCTAGCTGATGGTTGGTGTGGAGTTCTCTTCGCCCTCACAGGTGACTTGGACTATCTACATGGTATGCTAGGGTGCCCGAACGCATCTCTGGTGAGTGGTCCTTGTGTATGGTGTCAATGCACAGGTACAGGTGAGAACACATGGTGTGACTTCAGGCAGGGCGGGCCTTGGAGGATGACCAGGTGGTCGCCGCAAGAGTGGCGATTGTGGGAGAATAGGAATCGGTTGTCGCTGCTCACTTTGCCAGGGGCATCGTGTTGGACAATACACTATGACTGGCTCCACTGTAAGTACTTAGGTATGGACCAGTACATTTTCGGTTCCGTCATGGCGGTCCTGGTGAACTATGTGATGCCACAGTCAGCGGAACAGAACCTGCAAACTGCATGGGCCTATCTCAGGCAGTTCTTCAAAGACAACCAAACCCCCACTCCTTTCAGGTATATGAACAGGCTGTCAATGTTCCTGCGTGCTGCAGGAAAGTTTCCGAAATTGAGAGGCAAGGGTTCTGAGATTCGACACTTCGGGAAGGCTTTGCTGTCGCTCTGGTCAAAGGAGATGAATGTGCATCTTTCTTTGCACAAAAAAAATTTGCTCATGTTGCAGCTGAACGTGGAACTTGAGGACACAATTACCGAGTTCAAGGAGGAGTTCAGTTTCCCCCCAGGCATCGCACAAAGATTTGAAGAGGCTTGCTCTCAGATGCTCTTGCTCCTGACCCAAATTGCAGAGCATTACTTACAGGAAGACATCAAATACTTTGACATTACGAGCAAGTGTCATATGGTACAAGAATTGGCCATTATGTCAAAATGCATTTCGCCTAGAGTTGTGTGGGTGTTCGCCGGAGAAGACCAAATGCAAAAGATGCAGTCCATAGCCCAAACCTGTACTCGGGGCAACAAAGTTCCCCAACAGTCTGTCAAGCTTTGCCGCCATTACCGTTTGGCTTTGCATTTCCTTTTTGAAGAGCAGTGTGTTGGGCTGTAACAACCTTTTGAGCATAGTTGATCCACAAAGGTGCGCCACCGGTATAGACGAAAAGGGGCTGCTGCGACGCAGACAGAGGATGACATCAACAAAAGCAGCAAGAAGGATTCGGGTATTGATATAATTAACCAATATTTAGTGCAAACTGACCTTGTCGACACATGTTCTGTGTATTCCCCTGCTCTTTTTCTGTCACCGCATATTCCTCATACTTTTGCAACACATGTCCTGGTATGGCTATTTTCAGAACCAAACCATGAGAGGCGTTTCGAGAGACCATGAGAGGCACGTTGTTTCCACCATGTTCTAGCTTTTCAATAAATCAGATGTGTGTTCTAGAAGAGAACATTAGCATATGTCAAGCTTTTTGCAACAACAGTGGGGGGTCGAAGTTTGGTCGAAGTTTGGTCGAAGTTTCAGTTTTGACTATTTTTAAGGAATATATATATTTCTTAAAAATATATATATTTCAATCTAACTATTTTCTAGGACTTCTCGTCAAATCTGTAGAAAATAGTTAGTCACCAAAAACAAGATATATATCTTATTTCATCAGACTATTTTCAAGGATTTTTTTGAAAATATATATATTTTTTGAAAAAATTGACTATAATAATTACTATTTTATATATATATTCTTTAAAAATAGTCAAATTCCTAGGATCGAGCCTAAAGCAAGGAAATAGGATAGATCAGTCTATTGGGTCATGAGATGGGTGGCCTTAGCCACCCTACTTCTTGTTGTCTGAGTGTTTTCATTTGTTTTCGAAATGACAGCATGTTCGTTACCTCAATTGTTTGGCCCAAGCAACTCGAGCAAAAACGCTCGGACTGCCGCCTACAGCGACAATGCCGCCTGACCAAGACCGATATGAGGTCAGTCTTGATTTGGTGACGATAGCAGGCACGGAATATGCTATGCAAACAAATCTCGCTCAGTATGAGGACGTGGCAGAGCTGGAAGATGACATTCTCTGCTTCCTGCCAACAGTCTCTGATTTGGATGTCTTTGGCTGTGAGTTGGACTTGCTCGACCTTCACACGCAGCAACCCCTGCCAGAAGCATTCCACACTGTGCTCCTGCAACGGCCGAAACTACAAATCGTAGTACGTCCCTGCATGGTAGATGGACACTCCATCTGGCAGTTCCAGGCTGACGGTAGAGAAAGCTACCCCAAGGCTATACGCGTCCCGGCCAACCCGCGCGGAGAAATTGCTGACAGAGCCTTCTATGCTGCACCCGTGCTCCGGCACGTAGAAGTGGCAATGGGCATTCAACATGTAGGATTCGCGGCCTGGCAGAGTTGTCAGCAACTGCAAATTGTCAAGCTCCCACCCTCTGTCATAAGTCTTGAAGATGGGACCTTCCAGGGGTGCTACGTGCTGAGAGAGGTGGCCGCCCCGGGGTGTGTCCAGTACAGCCGAAAAGTGTTTGCGGAGTGCTGCTCCCTTGGTCGAGTTGGGGTCAGATGACAGTAATGTCCTTGCACCAGGGGCACAGCTAGGCAGATATGCATTTGAGAGTTGCCTCACACTTACATCCATCACCTTTGTCATGGACCACACCAATAAACCTCGAGCGCTGCCTGAAGGCGCATTCTGTGGAGCAGGCGTTGAACAGCTCTGTTTGCCAGGTGACTTTCACAATATCGGGCCGCGGGCCTGTGAAAACTGCAAAGGACTTGTGGAGGTCAACCTCATGTGCACAGAAATCACAGCCCTACTCCACTCCACCTTTGCCCACTGTGTAGCTCTAAATTGCATATGGCTTCCACCGCGACTAACGCAAATTGGCAAAGAAGTTTTCCTTAATTGTGTTGTGCTCCAAGAAGTGGTCATCCCGACAGAGCTCAGCGACATAGGCATTCGTGCTTTCTGCGGGTGTGAGCAACTGCAACGATTTACTCCCCTGGATTGGGGGTATATTGAACAGTGTGTGCAGGCAGAGCACAATGCTTTCTTCATGTGTGACAAATTTGAAAAACCCCTGTGGGTGGAGCTGCTCCCCGCTGAAGGACCCGATTCGGATGCCTTTGACGAAGAGCTATATAACGAATTTTCCTAACATCAGGCCAGTCCATGTGAGGTTCAAGGTGGGTGCCTTAGCATCTGTCTTTAGGAAACATCCCCGACCCTAGGAACAGTCAATGAGCAGAGTCAGAAGCTTTGGCTCAAGCAGTAAATGAAAGTAGTCTGCCACACATGGAGCTCGACGACTCATCCAGGCTTAGCACTCCCCCTGAAAGGGAGCCGGTCATGGACTGCTCCTTGGTACTGACAACGCTCTCGGGGGTGACTATCAAGGTCTCTCTCAGTGTGGCAAAGTTTGATCGATTTGAGGACCTAGAGGACCAGGTTATGGACTATCTGGTCTCAGTTACTGACCTTAAAGTGTTTGGGTGCTCCATCGACTTTCTGCAAACTGCCACGCAGACATACCTAGAGGACCCAATCTGGGACAGGCTACAGCAAAGCGCGGCATACACTATTGTCTTCAGGGATAGCAGTGTAATCCTGCCATCGCAGGAACAACTTGAAGGATGCCCTATCCATCATGTGCCGCCTGCTGTTCATGTCCCCATGAACCCAGAGGAAATCGTCCCGGAAGGGGCTTTTGCAGGGGTTCCGCGTATGCGGCATGTCAGCGTAGAGTCAGGTATCAGGCTCATCGAGGCAGAGGCGTGGCAAAATTGTCGGCAGCTCTGCATTGTCAAATTGCCGGCCACTGTGGTCGGCATTTCCGATAATGCCTTTCGCGACTGCAAACTACTAAACAGTGTCTCGGCTCCTGGTTGCCGGGAATTTGGATACAAAGCCTTTGCGGAATGCTGCTCCTTACAATGGGTGTATGCATCGGACGGGGTTGCAAATAGGTTTAGCAGCGAAGCCAAGCTCGGGCATTATCTCTTTCAAGGGTGCATCAACCTTGCTGAGTTTACCTTGAGTGCATGTTCCTTTCTACCTTAAAAACAGCTAGCGCTCTATGCAAACCCTCTGTTCTGGCAGTATGGCCTGCTGGCGTTTGTCTCAGGGTGCTGTTCTTTCGACAACCAAAACAGACACCGGGATGCAGAAGCAGCAAAGGCAACGGCGAGGAAGCAGAGGGAAACCAGTGACAAAGATGTAGATGCGCTCACCTTTATGCAGACTGTCATCATGTCGTTCGTGCGAGGAATGGAGCACGGAGACCAGACGCTACCTATCAACGACCTTTTTGTCTACCTCCCAGTTCAGATTTTACCTGCCCTTGTCACAGCCATGGAGCAAGGCTTCACACAGGCTGAAGTGAAGGGCGGCTGGGGCTACCGACCCAGGAAGGAAGGGGCAGAAGACAATCCCCAGCGGGTGTGTACAACAAGGAAATTGCATATGACCGCTACCCCCGAATGCCGGACACGTCCTGGGCGGAGAGAGCATACACCTGTCGCGCCCTTGACCCATCTCTGGGGCAAGCTATGTCGTTCCCATCCTCCTGCAACTGAAGCTGCGTATTGAAGTCCCGCTGTGGAGAGACGTTGCGGAGGCCAAACATCCCCCAGCAGACCCCCCGTCGGCAGAGTCGGACACAGACTCTGACGCTGCTGGATCGAAAGAGCGGTCGCCCAAATATGCGCAGCCGGTGCCAGTAGGAGCAGCCGACCCGCCGGAAGCAGAAGCAGAAGAAGCAACTGAGGAAGAGGACATTGTAGCAGAGCCCACCTATACCTTTGCGCAAGGGTATGGGCGTTTTGTCATACGCTATACTAGGCTAGCAACGGCGCTAGGAAACTTTGAGCAAGGAAATATCTAAACAGAAAGCGCTGTAGTGGCGCACTGGCTGACCTCTGGAATAGGGGTTGCCATGTCCCGAGCAGGGTGGAATCTGCTCTCTCCCCGACATGCACTGACAAGGCTTCATGGTGACATACTCACCAATTATTACTACAATGGCTGGCCTGCTTCCTGCCAACGGTGTCCGACATTGATGTCTTTGGCTGCGAAGTAGATCTCATCGAGCTTGATACGCAACTACCCTTGCCAAAAGCCTTCCATACGGCACTGCTGCAACAAAAAAAGCTGCAAATCGTAGTTTGGCCCTGCATGGTAGAAGGCCACTCTATCTGGCAATTCCAAGCAGATGATAGAGAGAGCTACCCTAAAGCCATACGAGTCCCTGTCAATCCACGCAGAGAAATTGCAGACAGAGCCTTTTATGCAGCACCTATGCTCCGACATGTGGAAATTGCTGCAGGCATACAGCACGTAGGCTTTGCGGCCTGGGAGGGTTGTCAGCAGCTGCAGATCGTCAAGCTTCCCCCCCTCAGTCCTAAGCTTAGAAGATGGAGCTTTCCAAGGCTGCTGTGTCCTTCGGGAGGTTGTGGCCCCGGGCTGCGTCCAGTACAGTCGAAGGGTGTTTGCGGAGTGCTGCTCCCTCAGCAGAGTCGGTGTCGCCAGACGACAGCAATGTTCTTGCACCAGGGGCGCAGCTGGGCCGATATGCTTTCGAGAGCTGTCTCACGCTTACATCCATCACCTTTGCAATGGACCAAACCCACAAGTCTAGAGCGCTGCCTGAAGGTGCAATTTGCAGCGCAGGCATTGAAAACCTCTGTCTCCCAAGCGACTTTCACAACATCGGACCGTGGGCTTGTGAAAACTGCAAGCGACTTGTGGAAGTCAATCTCATGTGCACAGAGATCACAGCCCTACTCCACGCCACCTTCGCCCAATGTGTGGCCATGACACACATTTGGCTGCCGCCACGACTAACGCAAATTGGCAAAGAAGTGTTCCTTAACTGCATAGCGCTCCGAGAAGTGGTCATTCCGACCGAGCTCCATGATATAGGCATTCGGGCCTTTTGTGGGTGCGAGCAATTAAGATGCTTCACACCCCTTGACTGGGGGGGAGATCGACCGAATCGTACAGGCAGAACATAACGCGTTTCTGATGTGCGACAATTTTGAAAAACCACCTTGGGTGGAGCTGCTTCCCACAGAAGGACCAGATTCGGACGTCTTTGACGAGGAGATTCATACGGAATTCCCCTAACCCCAAGGCAGTGCGTTAAGGAACCACGACGGGTGCCTTAGCACCTGTCCTGGGTAGGCAGCCCCCCCTTCACAGGCATAGTATGGCACAAGCACCGGAAACAGAAGCCTTTTTCTCGACAGAGTTGGCCGGCAAGGAGCAAACCAAATCTGTCATAGGCTGAGTCGTGCTCTTTGATACAAGTTATGACTCTGCTCCGAGCTTGGATTGAAATGCTCCTCACACCTGCATACATTTGAGCTCACCGTTGACTGAATTGCCTCCACCGAAATCGTTGCAATTGTACTCACTGCCCAATAAACAGGAAGTTAGCTACCTGATGGTCTTTTGGTGTTTTGTTGTTGTGCTTTGTTTGTTTTTTGGCTCGTATCTTTTCAGCTATCTCATTGAATTCAATCAAGGTGACTTGTGCCTCTCGGCGCACATAGCGCCCGTACCCGTGCAAAAAAATTCAAGTGCTTCGCGCTCAACCATTCTTAATAAATGCTTTGGCCATTGACATATCCAAAGATGAATGAGGGCCTCCCCAGTTGAACTTGAAATTTTGAACTTGAACAGTATAAACAATTCTACCCTTCCACCGTGCTCTCTCCCTGCAGTTTCCACTCCAGCTGGTCCTGCGCGGCCCTGCGTCAGCGCCGCCCAGCTGCCAGAGACCAGCTGACTGATCAGGAACAATGTGAAGCGGCCAAGCGGATCACGACGCGTGCGAAAATTTTGTCCGTTGACGGCCCCAAACCAAGCGCCAAAAACGCAGTGGATTCCAGGGTCGCCAAAGTGGGCCTCTCCAGTTCAAGAACATGTGTGGGCATAAACGTTTGCAGGGCGTCGAGAACAATTGCTCGCGGCGCTGTGAAGCCATGGAAACCCAGTGGCCCAGCGGTATGCAAAACTTCGCATACCTGCAGAAAGAATCGAAAGTTGCAGTGTTTTTCTGTCCGGCAGCAAAAATTTTGCCGACAATATGGCCCCCGTTTCGGGGACCAGAAATGGACCTTAAAACGGGGGCCAAGTCGTCCGGACACAAGCAAAACAAAGTGAGACTTAAGGAGTGGCCTCCATTTTGGGGTCCGTTTCTGGACCCCAAAACGGGGGGCCCTTTTGTCGGCAAAATTTTTGGTCACCGGGCGAAAAATAGCAAGAGTTTCGATTGTTTCTGCAGGTGCGCGACAGAAGTTTTCCACACCGCTGGGTTTTCATGGTTTTGCAGCGCCGCACTTGTTCTCCACACCCTGCGAACATTTGTGTCCACACATGTTCTTGACTGGGAAGGCCCTGTGTGGCGAGACCGGTTTTTTGCTAGAGTTTTTGGACTGGTGTCCAGAAAAATCACTTTTTTCGATGATTGAAGGAGCAAAAAGTTTGGAAAACCTATGAGGGTTGAGAATTGCTGGGGAGAAAGCGTTTGGCCTGTATGATGTTCGTGAGCGAAAGCAATCAAGCTTACGGATTGGTGCATGTTTGTTTGCTACAACGCTTGTGGTGGACATCCGCCGTGAGTCGACCTAGCGCCCTGAGACCAAACGTTGTGAACCCATTCTTCGTATTTTGCGGTCTGTCTTAATTTTGGGTGAGAGGAAAGAAGGGTGGGGAGATGTTAAGCGAAGGTTTGGCGCCGTGGAGCCTGTCATGTTTGCGTATGTTTACAGGAGCCATCTCTGGTCGTTCACTATGGCAAGGAAACCTTGTTTTGTTTTATTTGACGTCGTTGTTTGATGCATGTTGTGAAGGATGGGGTTTTTGAAAAGATATTTTTGAGGTTTTGAGCTCGCGCCCTTGATGTTTGTTGCAAGCTACGCCAGGCTTCCACCCGGTTCCCGGTGCCATCTTAGCGTCAACGTTCAAATTTTCCCTTGCAACGCGCTATATAGGCTTTTTGCGGTTACAATCAAGCTCTGTGTTGGGTCTGGACCGTCTATTACAGTGCGCGGTACCACCTCGGTACCGCTCGGGCCCTCTATTACAATGCGCGGTAAGGCCTCGGTACCGCTCGGGCCCTCCATTACAATGCGCCGTGCCGCCTCGGTACCGCTCGGGCCCTCTATTACAACGCGCGGCGCCAACGCCCCGTTTGCATTTTACAAAGTTTTAATTTGATCGGACTGAGGAACTACACAAAGACCAACAGAAAGCCACGAAACGCAACCTTAACATTGTAGTCCCGGCGCTTCTTCAAACGGGGCGCTCCACACTTGCGCCAAGGCGTTCCAAGTGTACTTCGCGCTCAACCATTCTTAACAAATGCTTGGGCGCGGGCTTGGCCATTGTCCAAAGATGAATTGCGTTTTTGGCGGAATTTGTGGCCTTCATTTTGGGGGCCCAAAAACCCTAGCAAAACCGGTCTCGCCATGGAGGGCCTCCCCAGTTGAACTTGAAATTTTGAACTTGAAGTGGGGAGGCCCACTTTGGCGACCCCGGAATCCATTGCGTTTTTGGTCCTTGATTTTGGGGCCGCCAATGGACAAGATTTTCGCTTGCGTCGCGACCCGGTTGTTCTGGCATGGTGACAACAACGCCCAGTGTTTTGGTTGGTCGGTTGCTTGTCGTTTGTTGGTTTGGGTGAACGTGAAAAGGTTGGCTTTGTGTAAGTCTGTTGGATGTTTTTTGGTTCTTGGTTGTAGGTTTGGGTAGAGGACCTCGGTTGGACAACCAGTTTTGTTTTCCCGGGGAATATGCGCGTGTGTGGCCATTGGGCCGGAGATTGGTGTTCACCGTGTATTGGCGCAGGTTTTGACACGTTAACTTTCCAATCGATAATTGTCCACTTCTTTGTGGCACTTGCCCAAAAAAATGGCCCACGGGGCCTCGCTTCCACCGGAAGCAGGTCGGACTGGAGACCACTAGTATCCAAAAGCAAGTCGGCATAGTGGTCCTGCAAACTTGAATTATCTGCAGAAACAATCGAAACTTGCAGTATTTTTCGCCCGGCAGCAAAAATTTGGCCGACAATACGGCCCCCGTTTTGGGGACCAGAAATGGACCTCAAAACGGGGGCCAAGTCGTCCGGACACAAGCAAATCAAATTGAGACTGAATGAGTGGCCTCCATTTTGGGGACCCCAAAACGGGGGCCGTTTTGTCGGCAAAATTTTTGGTCACCGGGCGAAAAATAGCAAGAGTTTCGATTGTTTCTGCAGGTGCGCGACAGAAGTTTTCCATACCGCTGGGTTTCCATGGTTTTGCAGCGCCGCAGGCACTTGTTCTCCACACCCTGCGAACATTTATGTCCACACATGTTCTTGAACGGTAAACACGGCAGGTCGCTGGTGAGCGACAAGAGTGTCCCGCAAGAGTGTCCTAAGAAGAGTGCCCCACAAGAGTCCCGTAAGAGTGTACCGCAACAAGAGTGCCCCACAAGAGTGTCCTGTAAGAGTTTCCTACAAGGGTGTCCCGAAAGAGTGTCCCAGGACAGTGGCCCCACAAGAGTGTCCAACAAGAGCGACCCGCAAGAGTGTCCCACAAGAGTGTCCCACAAGAGTGTCCCGTAAGAGTGTCCCACAAGAGTTCCCTACAAGAGTGACCCACAAGAGTTCC
>CAXAMN010007914.1:222400-238834 GCA_963970005.1 Durusdinium trenchii | reverse complement strand
AAGAGTGACCCACAAGAGTTCCCTACAAGAGAGTGTCCCACAAGAGTGTCCTACAAGAGTGTTATTTGGAGATATGTAGCTTTTCGAACGTGTTTGCATTCGGGTTCGTGGGTTCCAAATATTTTTTGGTGGTCAAAGCTGAAGGGACCCAAGTCGAGAGAAGGATTCTCATAGCCATCAAGACCAGAACAAGAAGAACACACATGAAGAGAACATTTTTTTTCCTGAGATGAAGATGTGGACAACAAGAGTTGTTTGAAGAGGAGGCAGACAACAGACAATAGTTAGAGCTAGAACCGGCAGCTCAGGCCTGGAGGGCATTTGAGCACCTTCTACGGCCACTTCATAGGGCCACTTAAGGTGAGCCGAAAGGCCAAATGGCACGATTTTCCATCACAGCCGCTCAGGCTCGACATTTTCTTCATGGCTGAGTCCACACCCTGACAAAAGACTCATCTGGATGATGTGCAGTGCAGTGTACGGTCTTGCATCCAGAGCACCTTCGGATGGTCAGTTTGGATCTCCCAAAAAGCCTCAAAAACCAACAACATGGAACACCAGCTGCAGACAAAAATCTCAAGTTTGGTGCAGTTTTTTTGAAACATGGATGCTCACCTGTCAGGTTGGATGTCTTTCCATGATATCTCTTTGTGTGTGAAGTTGCTCGGAGAGTTTCAAATGAGACAGTTTTGATCCCTTTTGTATGGTTTTGGCTCGAAACAAGTAATTCAAGCGGAGTGTGATGGGTGGCATCTGAAGACATGTCGCCTATTTGCTGGTGTTGTGCATACAATGTCGAAACCTCGCTTGCATGCCTCTTTTGCTGCTGCCCCTGGCAGTGTCTTGGTATCATGTGCACCTGTTTGGTTGTGGGGACCCGTTGGGGGTAGTTGATGCTCCCAGCAATACCTTCTTTGATTGAGGTGTGAGAAGCAATCTGCCAGAGAGTCAGCCAAGAGGGTGTCAGTCTACAAGAAGTCCGGGCTTGGATGTTGGGTGGATGCGAAACAAGCGCCCTTCTCTCCGCGGTTCCTTTTGGACCTGCAAGATCCCAAGTACAAACTGCAAGTTTGGGATGGTGCCTCCCTCACCGTGTCGGAGCTTCGCCGGCGCCTCTTGGGCGACATCCGAAAGTTCTCCTCGGCCGATTATCCGGGCTTCGTGAAAGAGAGGGAGGCGGATGGGATCACCTATGAGAGGAATCCATCTCTTGAGAACAATGGCAATGCGCCCCGTGGCAACGGAATGAACCAAGATTGGTAGGCGCTACAAACTGCTTAGTTCTTTGGTTCTCTTTCTTACGCAGGTCGGAAATTTCATGTAGAAATTGTCCTCAAGCTAGATGTCTACATTTCATGCCATGTTTGACATAGCGTTGGAAGGTCCCAGAGCTTTCGCGCCTGACCGATGGCCACAGACATGTGGTCAAGGTTAGCGCTGAGGTTTTTCCGCCTCACTGGGGACCTCAAGATTCCAGCTGATTTGGCCGTGGCCATGCTAGCTGATGCCCAGAAGATTGGCTTTAAGGAATGGGGGTTGGCCACTGTTCAGTTTTTCCACACTTTCCCAGATGAGCAGAGCTTTATGGTGTACCTTGGTCGCAACATCGTTGTTGCTGCAAGGTGACCCAGGCAGATAGACAATCAACACGTCGATGCACACTTTCGTCGCTCTCTTGTCACCTGGACAAGTGCTGCTTTCAGAAGGGGAACCATTATGGGCTAAGGGGAACCATGATGGGTTATGGAGCTCCTCTCTCAGTCTGGTCTTCTTGAGGAATATCACGATAAGACAAATACATTTTCTTTGGACCAAAGATCACGTTGCCACGGAGCCGCGAGGTACACCATCGCTCCACCGGGCGGCCCCATCGCGTGGAGGGACTATGTGGATTTCAGTGGCTGGGCCAGAGAGGCTGATGGGACACTGGTGCAAGGCACTCTCAGCTGCTGCGGCTTTGGCTTCAGCCGAAGTGAGCTCTTTTTTGATTTGTTTGTGTTTTGACAGCATTAAATATGTCTCATGTGCATTTTGGTCGTTGGTCTAGAACCAGAGTGGCACGGTGCATTTATGTCCAGGACGCAAACGTATAGACCTGGATTGAAGATACTATATATTTGAGTGCAATCGACCCCACATGATGCCCCCAACCGGCTCAGAGCCGGGGAGGCGAGTCACTTTCAGTGGGCTGATTCTGAGAATATCGGATCTTCATCCGCATCGGTTTTGGGTCTTAACCCACGTTGTATAAGGTTGGAGGCCATTGCTAGCAGGTTGGAGGCCATCGCGTAGTAGGGTGGAGGCCATCGCTAGTAGGTTGGATGTCAAGTGTGAGGTTCTGCCCCATCCGTGGCCAGGTTCTGCAGAGGTGCCGACCTTTCCGGGAGCTGTCCGAGGGACGAATCTCATCTTTGGCGGCTTGGTGATCTATTGAAGGGAAGAGATACCGGACTGTGGATTGGAGTGGGGACTTTGCGGCGATTGGTGGAAGCGGCGCCGCAGGATCTCTTTGCTTAAACTAGACCAAGAACAAGTGATTTTCTTGCCAAGTAGAAACTACTAAGTGGTCGTAAGGAAGAACTTGACGGATGTAACCTTATTCACCGGGGCTTTCCTGAGGCTACGAATTTAAGCCGAAGGAAGGGGGGCGGCTCAGTTCAAGCTACACTGGTGGCACAAACCGAGACTGGTGGATGCCTGCCAAAGTGCTTGAGCAACAGCTTCTTTACGTTGCTTGGCAGGAGATTCTTCTTTGATTGAGGGATGTGGATGGAACTTGGGGCTTCAAGAAAGATGGTCCTGGCAGTACTTGCCTTCTGCCGGCAGTTAAAAAGGGACCAGCTTAGGAATGTCTTTCATTGTGCAGGGAATTGACAGTCGCTCTCGGTCGCGAGACGACGGTGCAATTCTGAAGTTGTCTTCCGAGGATCTTTTTGACTCTCTACCTCAAGGAGCTTGAACAAACTGGACTCGACATGATCAAAGCAGGGAAACATGGCTTCCAATCAGCTCTGCATCACAGGTTGGCAGGGAAACCTTCACTTCCGGTTTTTCCAGATCCTTTCACGAGTTTTTTGGCTTTGCAACCACATAGTGCTGTTGAACAGTTCTGTTGAACACCAGTTCCTGAAAGTCTTTCAGTCCCCTGTTTCCCACAATGAGACAAACACCAGTCTGCACGTTGATGCACCAGGGCTTGGATCACGAGCGCGCCTGAACTCTGAGGACGGCAGCCAAGTTCGTCTCGCAATTCCCGGGTCTTGGCCCTCTGAATCTCCCGGAGGAGTTTCGTGGCTGACCGTCTTGTGCCAAACAACGGCCCCGTGCTCGGGTTTCTCACCACACCGCAGCTTTCGCTGCCTACCCCCTGCTTGGCTCATCGCTGCTTTGGATACCGCAAGGGCTGGATCGAAAGTGATCAACACACAGGGTTTTCAAGCCGCGGGACAAAAAGAGAGACCGGGGCCGCTGGCAACTAGCTGCTATAGCTGGCCAACTGAAGCTGCCAGACAGTTTTTTCTTCTCAGATCTTCCCTTCCACTCCCTTGCAGCACTTGCGCCTCGGGACCCTAGAAGTCGGGTGTGGACCCTTTCGTGCACCACGGCGTTTTCGGTGTTGTTTTCCAGAGTGGTATGCCATCGAGGCGTTCTTGCATCCCTTTTGGCTCAGATAACTCAGATAGATCTGATTATGCAGCTTGAAGCAATTGTTTTCAATCAGCTTGTGGCTTCTGATTCCCGTTATCACCTTTTGACATATTTTGCCTCGGTTTTTCCTGGTTGATCGAACTACGCAGCGTTGCCCCCAAGACGACGACCTCTGATCGATCGAGCTCGCGCCATGTCTCGCTTGCAGAGCTTGGCTCCGAGAGGTGCCATATGGTGCCGTATGGTGCTGTATGGGAAGAAGAGTGGCAAAGCTCGTTTATGTTACTTTCACTTTTTGGTTTCTTTAATGTTATTATTACCAATACTAGTAATAATACCACTTCATTTTGATTAAAACCAGCGAAATCTGGGTACCTGTCCCATCCAGTTTTCGCATGCCTTGGCTGAATGTCCTTGCACAGATCCATTTGCTGAAGGGCGGCCCGTAGTCTACTTTGCAATGGTGTCCAAACAAGAATTCCACCCTAGCTTGCTACCCAGTTTGCAAAACCAAAGAACTGTATTGGTGAATCAACATGATGTAGCTCAACAAATCCAACTGGTTGTTTCCAGCACACTTCGAACTGAAACGAGGCCTCAGCAGATTCCTAGCCCAGTCGAAGTTGGATGTCTAGGCTTCAGCTCTGTGGCCACATGACCTTAATTTATTGGGACCCTTCTCTTGAGAGATGAGACATATGGTGTACTTGAAACCCGGTCACTGGGGTGAGGAGTTCGTTTTGCTTGGCCCTATTGGTCCTTCTTCGTCTCCGCGAAAGACTCCAGGTCGAGAGCGGAGGTGCGTGGGAGCGCACCCACGCGCGACCTCGTTGAACGATGAAGCGATTTGGGGCATTTGAATGGCAAAGAACCTTCGGTTGGACGGCCATTGGTTGCTTGGCCCTTGGGCCGGTCCTACCCAATTCTTCGAGTTCTTGGCCCTTGGGCCCGCATTTTTCCAGAGTCAAAGATGGATCAAACATGCTTCTCTTTGATGTTGAAGCCGTGAGAACACGCGCTGACCAGCACGGTTTGTGCTGGTTGAAGCGGATGTCAGGGAGGTGACGCAGTTTTGAGCCCTGGAGACCAACGGCTGTGCCTCCTGACTCTTAGAGGCCTCCCAAAACCACCGGTCCCTCCCACCTGAGCTGCTTCTGTTTGGGCGCAGGCGCAGGCGGACGGACTCCAGAAGCCACCTAATGGCGTCCTTGCTCCCTCCTACTTGCGATGGCCCCCTAGTAGCTTCTTGCTAGCTGCGATGGCCTCCTTTTTTGAAACAAAACACTCAGTATCAGAGATTATCAGCCGACATCAGCTGTACTAGCTTTGTTGCCAGGCCAGTCACTGCCCTGCTGGCAGGTGCGTTTGAGAGATCTGTATACGGGATCCGTTTTGGGATTGGAAATGAGACAGTGAACATGGGCTCGGTCGCTGGCCAACCCTTTTGAGAGGGTGACCATCTCCTTAAGCTTTAGGTTTTTGGGCGGTCTGGGCCCCGGAGTTCGGACCATTTTACTCCGCACAGTTGGTTTTCCAGAAATTGAGGATTCCGGTGGTTTGACTGCACCTCCCTGTCCCTTCTCCACCTTTTTCAACGCACGTGAACGCCCGTGTCCGACCGGTTCTGACGGGTTCAGCGCTTGGCTCGCGTGCAGTGTGGCCGCAAAGGTCGGCTGAAGCACGAAGGCCAAGCCGGCAGTCGGAAAATTGTGAAGGCCAAGCAGCGAAGTTCAGTTCGGGATCTCTTCGGTTCCTAATATGGTTTGGAAAGGACACAACACCCTTGAAAAACTCTGTGGACGCTTGGGTTCCGGGATGTCACTGCCAATCACTTCGGCTGATATGACTCGATTTGAGTTGACACAAGTACGTGACATGTGACATTCTAGCTCCTCCGTCACCTTCCCATGGAGCTAGAGACAGTGAAGGCCGGGGCCAAGCTGGGGTTGGATTCAACCGGAGGATGCGAAGGTCTGTATTTTCGGCTGTTTGGCAGGGAAGGTTAATGCTGGCTGACCAAATACTTTCTTTCCAGTTTCTCGTTAAGCCGACCAAGCTGCATCGAGCTGCACGACGTCGGGTTGTTTCAAGAACCACATTTCTGAGAAACCCCGGCCTCTGTGACTTCCTTCGCCGTGAGGAGCATCGCATCCTGCGGGCCGACAAGCTGCGGGCGGATGAGGTCGAAGGGACTAGCGACTATGGCCTGACGTTTTGAAGGAATAAGTCGGGAACAAGTAGATCAAGTATACGGAATACGTCCTTTCCGAAAACAATCAGAGATTGTTTGGGTTCTTGAGCATGGAAAACGGATCGCCTTATGCTTTCAGCATGAGTATGGCAGCATGTCTCTGAGGACATACCCTACAGGTCAAAGACATCACGTCTTACTGAAGTTGATCATATAAAATCACTACTCAAGGAGGTTTCCAGGACCTGGTTCTGGGTCTTTGGACCTGTATAGCTGGACCGACCCAGTTCCTGGTCCCCGCGTCTGTCGGGAATGGTCGGGAGGTGCCAATCAGTCCACGGCGTTTTCAGCAGATCAAGGCCAACTGCATTCGCGTCCAAGAGGAGCCAGGGGAGCTTGATCCGACTTGATCCATTTACTATGGTTGGAGACCATCGCTATTAGGTTGGAGGCCATCCGAGCCATCCCTAGTAGGTTGGAGGCCATGGTTAGTAGTTGGATTCGTGTTGGAGCAACGAAAGACACCGGTGAAAGTGCGGCAAGTGCCGTTTTGGAAGACCGGTTCGTCCAGACATTTTCATGCGATGGCGGCTTCGACCTTGGACTAGTAGCTTCTTGCTCCTAGTAGTACGGCCAGGAGCCCCGTTCGTAGCGTCCGATCGCTCCGTTCGTAGCGATGCCCTTTGCTCCGTTCGTAGCGTCCACTTGTTAGAACCGACAGGAGATTGATGCCCAGCTGAAGACGTTGCAACGTCGGCAGCGCCCTGCCGCACTCCACGACGGCGGCGCGCGCGGTGCGCGGCACGTCAGCCCGAAGCGAAGGCGAACGCCGAAAGGTTCCGGTGGCTCACTGCAGGCGTGGGATCTGCTTGCTGCTGCTTGCTGCTGCTTGGGGATGTTGGGCGAAACCTGTCGGTTGGTAGTGCGCCACAGCAGCTGATGTTAATTCGCCTGGCCCTTTTTGCGTGCTTGATCTTTTTTGTCGAACGCAGATGTAGAGATGCATTTGCAATAGGGAAACCATATGCTTGCATCACTACAGAGATTCCTTTTGATCCACGAACACACGACTTCGAATCGATGGCAGTCTGGTGGCGGCAAGCTGGCCCGACTCCGGCGCAGGACCGGCTCCGGCGGAAGATCGCGCTGCGCCGCGCGAGCTCCGAGCCGCTGCTGGACGCCGCTCCGCTCGTGCCGCCAGGGGGCTCGGTGGCGCTGGAGCTGCAGCGGGAGCTGGGGAAGGGGCCTTTGAAGCCTGAGGACTGACCGTGGAGTTGGCGTGGGGTGTGATCTGTGGGCTAGCCTTACGTTCAGTTGTATAAGGGGTAGAGACCAAAAGGCTGATTCATAGCTGCACATCGAACTTGCACATAGCTCTGCATAGCTCGAGACGGAGGAGCTCTCTCGCTTCCTGGCCGCCCGGGAGTCCTCCCGCGCCCGCGCCGCTCGGTCGCTTCCGGGCGGCGGCGGCTCGGCTCCGGCGTCGCGGCCGTCCTCGGCGGTGGACTTCGTGACGCGGAACCGGCGGAGTGCCACGGACTTCCAGTGGCAGCATCGAGTGCAGCTGGAGATGCAGAACCTCAGGTGGGAAGAAGAAGACGACGAAGAAGAAGAAGAAGAAGAAAATGATGATGATGATGATGATGATGATGATGATGATGATGATGATGAATAATAAGATGATTGATGAAGATTATGATGAGGGTCAAGATGGAGTGAAGCTTGGTGAAGCCGACGCCTGATTTGACGGGAGGACCCTTGCCAGGACGACCTGGGAGGAGCTTGGGAACTCTCTCTCTAAATGCTTGTAGGTTGGAGGCCATCGCCAGTAGGTTCCTCAAAGTATTTTTTCTACTGGATCCTCAACCACGCTTTCGTCGCCAGGCGCTGTGCGCGGACAGACCTGGCGAAGAAGAAGCGCCAGATGCAGCTGGAAGAGATGCACCGGGCAGCGGCGGAGGACTACCGGAGACTTGGAAATCCGAGAAGAGAATTCAAGGCACTGACTTGGTGCCTTGTGGTTGGACACCTCTTTTTTTCAGACGTCATCACCTGAAACCGCAATGATTTTGTGCCTGGTTACAAGACCTGCTCCCCTTTAGAAGTGGCACATTGTGGTCAGCACCAAGAGGTAGTGACACCCAGACTTGTGCCCTTTGAAAAGCCTGTTGTCACTAGTAGGAAGAAGTAGTTTCAGGATGCTTCAGGTTATGAAATGTATCTCAGTCTTGGAGTGCCGGACAGTCCGGTGGCCCAAGTCTCACACCACGTTTGGCGGACTTCCCGACGATTTGGCTTTTGGGGGCTCCAACGTCTAAAGAAGATTACACCCCGTCACCCCTTGCCAAAGATGCCATGCTCGAACAGAGGACGATTCAGAAACTAGCTCTGATTCAGACACGACGACTCTTGGGGAAAAACACCTTCCCTTTCAGAACCTGCCGAGTCACTCCGAAGCAAGTCGTCTCCGAAGCGGTCGTCTCCGCGAAACGTCTTCTTCCGCTCTCAGGAACCGTTTCTTCCGCGGGGATGGAAGCACCTCCGCCGGGCGAGGGCTGCGGCTCCATGGCGCGGAGGAGGCGGAGGACGAGGCCCGTGTGCAGCTGGCCCCTCGGTGGCGCTCCGGGGGTTTTCAGTCCATTTCGCCCACTCGAGAGGTCTGTCCGACCCAGTGAAAGCCTCATGAAAACCGCACTAAGAGTAGATGTGAGTATAGGTAGTATAGTGAGTAGTGATTGGTTTTGGGTCTGATCAACCGAAATGAGCTCCGTTCCTGACCTCTTTCTGATCGCTCCATTCTCCGATCCGGAGCGTTCTCGGAGCGTTCTGCGTTCAAAGCCAAGGCCCTGGAGAATTTGGCCAAGTACATGCCTAGCAAGGTCATGAAGCTGTTCACCAGGCTCTTCGATCAGGAGAGTTCTTCGTTCGATCAGGTCTTTTTTGTTTTGTTCGGCATGAAAGGGAGAACTCTGGATACGTGTGAAGAAAAAGAGTTTCAGAGTTCTTCACTTGGTCTTGTGGTTGATCCGTGGGGATCATTGCATCGAGTCCCGCGCCGGTGCACCCCTTGGTGAACACGTCGTCGATGGATCGGGTGAACCCCGCGATCGATCGGACGTCGACCAGGAGACGCTCTTCCAAATCTTCAGTGGAGAAGTGGCTGACAACATGGCGATGGCCTGCAGGCCGGAGGGATTCGGAGAGGGTAGGGCGGACCGGCGGATGTCAACTTTTTTTTTATTTTCGGAACCACCGACCTTGCCAAAGATCAGTTGGAAGTGATCCAAAGAGTTTGAAAGCATTTCATTTCCGGAGGTGAGTGAAGTCTGAGACCTATAGGACCTAAGGATCGGACAGCATACCTAGGTTGCTGCTGTAGTGCTTGACTCAAGGGCCCCGGGTGGGCTCTTGAGGCGCTGGTCAGTTCACTCTTTCAATCAGCAAACTTCGATTGAAGCTTTTTGTTACTTAGTAATGGCCTCCAACCTAATAGCGGTGGCCTCCAACCTAGTAGCTTCTAGCTACTAGTGGCTTCATGAATGATGTATTTGATTGAAGAGGTCTTCGGGCTATGTTTTTGCTTCGCGAGGTCTCGCCCATCTACCCTCTGCCACTCTCCGCCCATCTAAGCGCCGCTGTTTTGGACGAAAACGAAACCACCAGGGTTGGGGCACCTCCCTTCAAACGTCCTGCGGACGTGTCAGGCTCTATGCGCTGGTACGGCGCCTCATCAGCTGGTCTCGGACCTGGAAGAAGAAGAAGGCTTGGCTTGGCATGGCATGGCTTAGCATGGCGCCAAGCGCTCCACCAACCTCACCCAACCGCTGAACACGGGGGGGCACCGCGCCAGCACCGCGCTAGTTCCGCACCGGCCTCTCGCGCCGACTTCGCAGTCCGACGGTGAATCATGTCCAGGCGGCGGAGGTCTTGCAGGGCTTCATGTCCATCCCGCCGCCCTTGGGATTTCGAGTGAAGCTGCCGATCCAACGCTATGTGCGGCGGCTGAAGGCGCTGCAACGGACCTGGAGGTGCGGTTTTCGAGCGACTAGCTTCGAGCGAGTAGCGATGCCAGGAGCTACTAGTAGCGATGCACTTTGTTACTATAGTAGCGATGGCCTCCAACCTAATAGCTTCTTGCTACTAGTAGGGATGCCCTTGTTACTATAGCGATGCCCTTTGTGCTAACCAGAAGTCATGCCCTTTGTGGTAACCAGAAGTCACCACTTCAAGTGATCAAGACCTCTTCTGCTAGCAGAAGATTCGTCAATGTGACATACGGGCCAAGCCTGTTTGCAGGCGCTTTCAGTGGCGCCTGCGCTCCCTTACGAAGCACGTCTATGAGCAGATGTGGTTCAAACAAGAGCCGCCTGAAGTGCAAACAGAGCGAGAACTGAGTTGCGGGAAGGAGGTTCAGAGAGAACCGACTTGGGGCAACCGCTTCAAGTTCTTACCACTTTCTAGGTGTGACTTCATAGATCAACAGTTTCCATGTTTCCTATGACACGTGTGAGTTAATGCAACATTTGTTTTGAGCCAAATGTGGTTTGTGGTGAAACCATTGTTACTCCGGAGTTGATGGCTAGTCAGAAGAGCTTGTGTGAGTTGTTTGAGCTACAAGTAGGGCACTGGCCGAAGATGGAAACGATAAGGACGGACCTAAGCTGTTGAAGACCTGAGGAACGAGCTCTTAGAAGACATTTTCATGTTCTGCCCTGGCGATCATGCCACCATTGTCACCTGCCCGAATCTGCTTGGGGACGAGCCGGAGACCTACAACCTGCCCAGCAAGGAGAGGTGCTCTATTCCACTTCGTTCCAAACGCTTTTGGGGGTCAGCTTGCTCTGTTCCAAACGCTTTTGGATTGGAAGCACAGCTTAAGCGGCACGGGAGGGCTCTGCTCCCGGTGTTCGCTGCTCCTGGCCATCCGTTTGCCATGGAGTGTTGAGTCGTGATTCGTTTTCACGTTTTCCTTGTTGACATTGCCAACAGTGTAGGAGAACCGTCGTACGAGTTCGAACTCGCGGTTCTGCCCTGAGGAGCACAAGAAGGGGGAATCGCCCTTGATGTTTGGGAGGTCGGAGTTTTTTTTTTGCTATTTTTCGGATTCAGTTGCAAAACAAGAGCAGAAGCATTGGAAGGTGGAAATCACTGAAGAGGAGTTTGTTTGGTGCTTTCTTGCTCTTTTGCATCTTGTGGAGTCCTAATTATAGACTTCTAGAAGCCTCGTGCTTGAATCTGCCCCTGAAGTTGGAATTGGAACTTGAGTCCAGACAAATCACCATAGTTTCACCACAGATGACATTGGATCACCCGCAACCATAGATCACCCCAAATCGCCGAGGAATCACTGTCACAACTTGCAAACACCGGCAGTGGCAACGGCATCTAAGTAAACACCCCAAAACTTCACAGCATGCTGCCACATGCTGCATGCTTGGTTCCATCTCAAGCAAAGTCTTTTTCGCACTTATTTCTTCTCCGGCTCGAGCGAAGCGAAGTCATGGCGCAATCCCACTCCATGGCTTCATCTCGACCAGCGAAGTGTTTCATGTTCTTTTGGAGTCTCGGACTGGAGTCTTTTGTCGTGACTCTCGCGAGTCCGGCTCATCCGACATGGCTGGCCGAGATGTCAGCTGAGATGTCGTGCGAGGACCTCGGCACGGGACTTTTTCAGATGCGAGAGGTTTATAGACCGAACAAAGGTGTGTTGAAGAAGAGAGTCTATGTGGTTTGCACCAGTCACAAAGCGGGAAGTCAGCTGCTCCGCAACACCATGCGCTGGATCTTTGATTCGCTGGGTGCGACGGATTCCTGCTGTTATGAGGGCAAGGGGGGACAGTTGGTCAGCCAGGGGGAAGAGTTGGATTGTAGGATCAACCCATCTACCATCCGTCTTCAGAATCACAACGATGCTCCACACATCCTGACGTTGCGTGATGAGACGAGATCCAAAGGAGGCTTTCGAGGCGTGATGATCATCCGAGATCCTCTGGAGATGGTCGTCTCCGCCTATTGAAGCTCCGAATTTGCTGATGTTTTTTCAAGCTAATTTACTGTCTTTATGCTGTTTCACGTCAAATTTGGACACATCGAAAAATCTTTTCATATCCCATACTGTAGATTCATTTCTGGACAGACATGGGCTTCTCGCTCAAAGCAATTCGCCTTCCCGAGGCTATCATCATCGTGGGGCTGAGCCGACGAACCCTATAGCCTTTGGCATGGTGTCGATGGCTCCAGAGCTTGGTGTCCCTGTGATGGCCAAGAGGATGCTCTCCACGGTCAGAACCATGGTGGAAGCTTATAAGGCACAGCTCCGATTCGGGGCTATTTTTTCGGAGCTTCGGGCAGGCTAGCCGACTGGGAGATTGGGAATTGAAAGGGGCTTATTTAGAAGTTTCCAGTGATGGAATGGGATGGTGCTCATGGGAGTCAGATTTGTTGGTGGCAAGCGCTTAGTCTTCGAGGTAGTGCTTTCACCGAGGCGGCCAAGCAACCCTTGTAAACCAACCTCGCCTCTCGAACTTGTTTTCCTCCAAGGAGTTTGCGAAAGACCTGTGACTAAATGACTGCAAGACTGAATGACCGCGTCGCGCTATGAAGTCTTGTTGGTCGGTGAAGTCTTGAATATAAGGTTTGCTTGTTTTTGTTACTAGTAGCGAGGCACTTGTTACTACTAGTAAGGCACTTGATTCTAATAGCTTTGTTACTACTAGTGAGGCACTTGTTACTACTAGCGTGGCACTTGTTACTACTAGTAAGGCACTTGTTACTACTAGCGTGGCACTTGTTACTAGTAAAGATTATGTCGGTGAAGTCTTGAATATATACCGCGCAGTTGAGCTTCTAGATTACAGCCCCCCCCAAATGGTGCTACGAACCCTCCAACCTGCAACAGAACAACAAAGTTTAAAATACAAATATCAAACATGCATACCAACATAAAAAAAGAATTCCCGCCGCATAAAAAAGGACTTCTGCACATAGAAAAGGACTTATCAGCATAGAAAGAAGAATTCCCCAACCTCCAATAGACAGAATAAATTATTAACACAAAACAAAACCTTTCCCAAGAATAATAAATTATGGATAAACCAAGTTGGTGACTAATTCATCATATGCGATCCCCAAGTTTGTAACAATCTTCGTTGTTTCTTGTCCTTCAAGTCGAAGTCACTGGGCGCCTTTGCGTCGTCGCTACGCGGGGCAGGTCGCGGCGCCCGACGTTTTGGTGGTGCGCTACGAGCACATGACCGAGAGTTCGGTAGGCTTCAACCGCACCGCCCATGAGATCATGGCTTTGCAGAACATTTTTCTTTTTCTTCTTTCGACTTTTTCTTTCCATAGGGAATGTGTGTGTTTGTGGAATTATGTTTTCTTTTTTTTGTTTCGTGTGGAGTGTAGACTTACGTGTTCTTTTTTTTAGATCCTCCTTTTCGGTCGCCGCACATGGTCCGCGGTGTGTTTTGGTGCCGTCAAAAGAAGTTGAGAAAGAGCTCTGCACACGGTGACCACACGCTGACCCAAAGAGTGACCGACCTGCACGGTGACCGAAGACGTTTCGCCTGGACTGAAAAGCTGTTGCAGCGAGATTTCTGTTCGGACTGAAACGAACCAGAGTTGCTTTGGACTGAAAAACTGTCTTTGAGGTCCACTCGCAGTCAAAGACCAAAAAAGAAGGCCTTCCCATGGGCGCCTTCCCATGGGCGAAGTCAAAGACTCGCCATCGAAGGCTTCCGTCGCAGCACGTGCGTTGGTGGCTTCCGCCGACGGTCCGACTGCTTTGGCGGCCCGAGGAGATCACGGAGTTCCTCTTCGGCGACGAGATCACCGAGGAGCAGCGACGGAAGGCCATGGACTTGGCCTCGCACGAGGATTTGAACCGAGGGGAAAATGGATTCTCCTTCGTTCCGGGCGCAGGCGCTGCCACTGGTGTGTCAAACCATACCAGCCACTGGGCGGTCGGCCAGCGACGTCGGGTCGGCGGTGTGGGTCTTCACGGTAGATTGCTTTGTCTTTGATCAAAACAATGTAAAAGTTCGAAGATAAAACCCTAAGATGGGGTCTGATGTGGACAACAATAAAACCCATTAAAAAACCAAAGATGTCTTTCCAGCTAAGTGAGGGGTTTGATGTGGACCCAGTCCCTCAGAGCCGAAGAGCAGCGCAGCTCGCAGCCTGCTCGCCCTCCAAGGCGATGACGAGGATCTGGCCGAAGCCCGGCGGCACTTGGTGAATCTGCCGAAGGAGCTGATTGCGGAGTATCATGAGATGCAAAAGCTCCTCCTCTACGCGTGAGCAGATCGGGGAACAAAAGGGCCGCATGGAGGGTTAGTTATGTTAGTTGGATACCAGGACAAGCCCTGCAAGAAGCACCCTGTTCAGCGATCGCGCGTGATTTCTTGCATCACCTTCATAGGTCAGGCCTCCAGTGGTCGGGTGGATGGAATCCGGAATTGCCAGGCCCAAATCGGCCAAGAGAGGAACCCGAGCCCGCAGCGCTCGCGCGATTGCGCCCGGGGAAGGGTTTAGGGTTGACCAATTTGTATTCGGTGCCCAGAAGTATTTTGGGTGCAAGCCGAGATTTCGTTGGACCAGAGGATATGGTTGTCCAGAGGACTGACGAGTCGATTGTAATTGAACGAGTCGATAGGTACACCCTTGAACGAGTTGATTGATTTGCTTGTTTGAAGTTTGAAGTATCAAGCATGTGGATGCATGTGGTTGAAGGTCATCCCTGGCCGCCAGCCGAACGCGAACTATGGCCTCTTTCCCGTAGTCCCTGCAGTGCGACCGTGACATGGCCGTGATGTGCAGGAGGAATGGGTACCGAGGACATGATGAAGAAGCTCTTGCTGGATGCCTTCAGCAACAAGAAGTGGCATGGATGCACTTGAAAAAGCCCAGGTGGGTGGCCCTTCCCAAGCCCGAAGCCCACGCCGAGCAGTGGGTCCGTCCTCGCCCTTCCTTCCTTCGGTCTTCGCCGAGGCGAGAGAGCCAATTTCGGCCGCAGGCGGGGAGGATTCTGCTCGGGCGAAGGGATGGAGTATACAGAGGACCTGCCGCAGATGTCAGCTGAGCTCCATGTCCTTTTGGAAAGAGGAAACACCTAGCCGCCCTAGCCATCGCTATTAGGTTGGAGGCCATTGCCTTTGGAAAGAGGAACAGCTACTGCTCTCTTTCCCGACGACGCCCAGTGCAAGCCACCCTACTTGGCCCGTGCGAAGCCGGTGCGGAGGTGGCGAAGAGCATCATCCGCCGAGAGCTTTTGGAACGCCTCTACAACCATGCCCAGCGCTTGCCTGTTGGAGCGACCTGGGCTGCAAGACTGATGGTCTTGGACAGAGCAGGTGAACGGGGAGGGGAGTGGTTTCCCATGTGGAGAAGAGTGTGGAAACAGAGATCCGAGTCCCAAGCTGATCTTCTTGAGGAAAGACTGAAAGCGACCACTTGGCGTGACATGGATTTCGTGGAGAGGGCGGAAGCATTGCCACCCACCCTCCCATAAACCTGCCTGTCGGGAAAGACCTCTCAGTCTGTTGCCAAACAGACTAGGGCCTGATCGGTACCCCCGGACTTGCTGAAAAACCTGGGGCAGGTCCGTCTCCTCAGCTTCGCCTCTCAGTTCTGGTCCAAAGGCTTCCTCGACCCCGACCGGGCGATGTTTCCACCCAACAAAAAGGTCCAAAAGCGTGCTCCTCTCAGGTCTCCTGGCAGAAGGCGCCCTTCTCGAAGAGCTCCACGCGAGCTGCGAGCCGTGGTCGTGGACTGGTGAGCTTCGGTTTTCCGCGGGCGGTGCTCCTGACGCGACGGGACCTGCAGGAGTTGATCTTTGCCGCGCACCGCGCTTGTGGGGTGACTAGGGCTGGAAGTGGGGACGGATGGGAGTCAGTTGAGCCGTCGGTGATTCTTGCGCTGCTGTGGCTGGTGCATAAGGAAGACCTTGCTGCAAAGCACTGACTACTATGTGACCGATTCATGTCCACACACACATTGACCGAATTTGTGTTGCAATGTGTGTCAAATCTCCAACCAAACTCCGGAGAATGACCCCAAGTTCACGGTCACCCGGACGGATGCGTTCGCGATCGTTTCCTTCGCCCCCACAGCGGTGAGGTTTGCCCCACACTGGAGGACCGCTGCGATGCACTCTTGCCCTGCCCAGCTTGGCGAGTGAAGTCCTTGAAGAGACCCGGTCGGAACGAGTCGTTTTGAGGCAGTCGGAACGAGTCGACTGAGTCGTGAGTCGTTTCAGTTTGAGCAAAAAACACACCTCGTTTCAGATTGCAGACAGATGTCTTTGCTTACTTGGATACTGTGGCTGGACGCCATGTGCTGCTTCTCTTCGCGTGGAGTCGCTTCCACTCCTTTATGACATGTCATTCCCCAATAGCCATGCTATGGGGCCTTGCAAAACTAGGCGGACGGGCGCCGTCGGGTCACCGTCAGAGCTGGTGGGCGGATGGTGTCCCGGTCATGTTTTGATGGCGTCCGGGTCATGTGATGCTGGTGTCCCGGTGTCCCGGTCATGTTTTGATTGTGACCCAATCATGTTGTGATGGTGTCCCGGTCATGTTTTGAAGGTGTCCCGGTCA
>CAXAMN010007914.1:204881-219584 GCA_963970005.1 Durusdinium trenchii | reverse complement strand
TACTACTAGTAAGGCACTTGTTACTACTAGCGTGGCACTTGTTACTATTAGCTTCCTACCCCCCCCCCACTGCTTCGACTCCTCACCGCCGCATTTTGGTCGGAAGAACTTTCTGATTCCACCAAGGCAGCCTGGCTGGGGCGCGTCGTGGGGCGTTTGCTCAGGCATTTGCCGCGGTGTTTGCGAACGCGCAGGTTTTGAGAGATCGAAGCCCTGCAGGTTCGACTTGTAAGTGAGACATTGTAGGGTGAATGGTTTGAACGTTGTTGCTGAATACTCTGTGATCGGCCGCAAAAAAAACGGATCCGGGCACGTGAAGGAGGGATCCGAGTTCCGAGTTCCGAGCGCCCGTCGGCGACATCGATCAGGCTGGATCTGAGAAGCCGCCCAGGGATGTGAGCTCTCTCACAGGCGACCGGAACGCCAAACTGGGCCACTGAGCAGAGGAGTTGAATGGATGATCCAGATCCTCTTCTTCATCCTTCACACTGTAGCTGCCCTGCCCTGCCTTCATCACGCACGCACGCAGGTGCAATGCTAGCGCTGCATTTGCTGAAAAACCGTCGTAGACGCTCCTCAGAAGGTGCGGTGACGTGTCGACTGAGGCAACTTTGAGAAGTGTTGTCCAACCACAAACAATCATTTGATTTGCTAGTAGTAACACGTGCATCGCTACTAGTAACAAGTGCCTTACTAGTATAGTAACAAGAAGCTATTTGAAATTTGATTTGCTATTAGTAACAAGGGCCTCGCTACTAGTAGCAAGAACGCTACGAACGTAGCTAGGGCATTACTACTGCTATTGGGTGGAGGCCATCGCAAGTAGGTTGGAGGCCATTACTACTCGGAACAAGAAGCTACTAGGTGGAGGCCATCGCAATTAGTGAAATCCCAAAGAATTGAAGACTCAGATTGTTGCTTCGTTGCACCATGTTGCACCATGTTGCACAACCAGATTCTGGTGGTCCCAGTGAGAGTCCCTTCCTCTCCGTTTCGATGCCGTAGGTCTCTCCGAAGATCTTTCCTCACAAAGTTCTGCCGCTGGTCTTGGAGCTATGGGTCGATGGTGGGGCGGTTGTGACGCGGTCTGAGGTCATCCGTGGGTGATTGTGGCATTTCCCAGGTGGTTCCGACTTCAGATGGCACTGTGCTTGTCGGAAGGCTGATGTCCTTGGTCTTATGATTCCTATGGACACCTTGTTTTGCCGGGCAGACCTTGACAGGCGCAGCACCTGTGAAAAGCATTCAGGGTCATCTCAACGTGAGAGTTTTGCCTAGGAACAATGCAATAATGTGAGAAAGACATTGACCGTGTCCAAGTCAGAGACGCATGTGGTCGTTGGGCTCGAAGGGAGCCTGTACTCAAGCGATGTTGAGAGAGTTCGGAATTCCTGGGTGGTGGCTTGGTGCACTTATTGAAACAATCAACACATGTGATAAGTGCAAGGGTGCAACTGAACGCATGACATTGCAATCTGCAAGTCTTGGTCGGCAGTCCAAGAAACACGAAAAAAGCCCGGCCCCCAAAGGTTGCTGCGGAAAGGAAGCCGTCGAACACGGCAGTGTGGCGGCTTTGACACATGCACCAGATGGTCCACCATGCGTCCCCACCGGTTGGGCTCCAATTTCGACCCCCGGTGTCGGCTCCGACGGGTGGATGCAGCGGATGCTCGGGTGTCCGAGGTGGAAAGCCAAGGCGCCTTGGAGAGAGGAACGTTCTGAGAAGTTCGTGGGAAGAGAGGGAGAGTTCCACGGGGGGACCCTGGACCCTGAAGGCCTATATTCTGACGGGGGTGAATCACTGTTCCCCTGACAGGGTCAATGTACCCTCCCTAAGAATCCGGACCCTCAAACAGATAGGGTTTGGTTCGGCCCCGGACCCCTGCCAAGAGGTCGGGTCTGACCCCTGCCATGGACAGCCCGAGCTCGGATTCTTAGTGCTGCTCATGAAGGCTCAGGAAGCACGACCAATCACTCCGGCGCACGCGTCTGGACGATTCGGGACGCCATCAGCACCGTGGTCCGTTCCGATGAGAGCTGATGATCGATGTCGGGTGGCCACTGCTAAACGCAAGCAGTGGTTCAGCAGGAACAGCACGTTTGGCACGGCTCCCAAGTGCTTTCGGGTGGTGTTTCCTTTGATCTTCACATCTCTTCACCGCGTTTGGTGAGGTCCTGAAGACGTGGTCGACGCTGCTTTGGTCTATGACCGGAAGGCGCGTGGTCCATGGAGCGACGGCCGGGCACGGTGCGGGGCGACGCCGACGAACGGCCTCGGTGCCGTCCCGAGGCGCTGATGGCCGAGGTCGAGGAGCCGCACCGGTCGCGGTCGCGGTTCGGTGGAGGTCGCTGAGGTTCGGCTGAGTGGTACGGATTTTGGTCATACGATCAATGATACGATCTAAGCTCGGTCGCAAGTCATGGACAGGTTTGCTTTCTTCCGGAGATATTTCTTGTATGTACGCCTTGGATGGGCTCATGCACTTCAGAGCGATTTGCGTAGCAAAACCGCAGCCAGCTGGAGCTCCGGCTTGGTGTTGGATTGCGCAGGGAAGGCTTCGACAGGTTCACGGCTTTTGCAGCTCCTGCTTGCAAGTGCTAAAGCTTGATCCTCATTAGAACGGTATATTTCCGGAAATTTAAGCAAATAACACCAAGCACCATTTCCCCGCTGTCCCAAACAAGGACACAAGAACAAGAAACACCCAAGAAAGAGAGAGCATGCAAACACACCCAATATTCAATATTCTAGGGTCGATGGACAATGGTTCCATGGTGCAAGTTTCCACCTTCATTGATGATGACAGGAAAACCTAGAACTCCTGTTTAAAAACCTGTGAAGAAGACCTAATAGCGATGGCCTCCAACACCCTTTCTTTTGCGGTTTGAGTTCTCCACGGTTTTCCCCGGTGCAAACCATGTGCTTTTATGCGCCTCCGGCTGTGGGTGGTGCTGCTTGGCGGACTCCTTTGTGCTGCACACGCCGGAGCTGCGGGCTGCACAGACGGCTTCAACCTGGAGGAGGCACGTTGCAAGGCCTGTGGCCGCTGTGGACCACTAGAGATTGGAGATGAAGGTGAGGATGGGGCTTGTGGATGAAATGGGAAGAAGAACGGGTGTGGCTTGTCCTTGGCTGTTGTTAGGAAGGGATGAAAGGAATGAATGTTCGATTTAGTGCGGCTTGGTGTTCAATGTGTGGCACTTGAAATTTCTTAAGATCCTGTGAAGCAGCAGTATGGCCAACGATCAGTTTCCTTACTTTCTGAGATGATTCAAACTGATATATAGGTTTCTGTCCATCTTCCCCTTTACTAGGGGGGAATTCGCGACAAACTGGTGCACCAAGATGCCTAATGACACACTGGGCAGCGTCTGAAACATGGTCCTGGACATGCCATAGCAACCGGCTTCAGTGGGGCCACAAAAACCGGACCGTGACCATCACTTGGGCGGACCATCAGCGATCAGCGCGGGTGTTCCATTCATTCCCAATGAATTTTCGGTAGGGTCGAGCTCGATGGGCTCCAACCCTCAATGACATGGCTCAGGGAGCTTCAAACATTCGGATGGGCAGGATGTCACCTCTCCAATTGCAGTATTCAGCTCAGCTGTGGTAACGAGACGGAGCAGATTTGGTTTGAGCCTTTGCTGCCCTGCGACCAGGAGGAGGAGAGCCACTCTTCTGAAACCCTTGCTTCGTAGGTGTAGATCGTGTAAATCATGTAGGGAGTTGAAAATGGGAAAACGATGACGTTGCCGTTTCCCAGTGTTGCAGCAACTCAACCAAACAGGTTCGACCGAGGTTGTTGACTCCGCTGCGATGTCGGCTGAGGCTGTCACTCAGCGAGTTTGGGATCGGCGCCGGTGGAGTACTGCTTGCGGAGACAACAAAGCGAGTGTATCTGTATGTTCGTGAGGGTGAGGTTGGAGAAGACCTACCTGACAGGACCCGCGATTTCCTGTTACGAATTGGTTGACAGGAATGAGGCCGCCAAAAACAAAAGATGAGGGTCACACCCAAAGCACAACCAAGTTAACTTGCTGAAGTTTCGAAGAGTTTATGCTTGGGAATCACAGATCGATTCTTGAATTGATCGAGACAGGAATGGTCCGTAGTGTTGACATGTGTAATGTGATTGCGAGTAGAGACTTTCAGTTCAAAAAACATGAAGATCAGTTATTTTTTTCTGCCCCCCCCAATGTCGCCCTAACATGTATGTTGTCTCAGTCCTTTTTCCTTTGGACAGTTGGGCAACTCATGCAGGATGCGTGGACTCATGCACTTCCCAGGGACAACTGGAAAAGATGGCTGCCTTGGGGTCGCTGCTGGTCTTCATGGTCACTGGTGCGGCCTACCTGGTACAGCCAGGTTTCATCTACTCGGTGCCCCCCCGTTTTGGAGCTGGGCTTGTTCTGAGCGAGCACGCCAGTCCCGCGGAAAAAAAGTGACCGGGTGCTCGAGCAGTGTCTGCGGATGAGTTCAAGTCACTTGTAGTGGATGCCACTGCGATAGATACAGTGGACAACGACCGAATGATGACTACCCCGTTGATGATCCTCCACAAGGCTTTGGCTGTTGCATGCCAGTACTGTAACTGTAACGATGAATTTACTTTCGCTGCATGCCTGCAAGAAGGACCAAAGTCGGGCCCAATTCTACCAGAACAGAACCTGAAGATTGAAGTAAGAGAGTACTCTAGAAAACAAGATGTATTTTAGATGGTTTCTACCAGGAGTCACAGAGCTCGGGGAGGTGTTGAGTTTGCAAGCGAGTGGATGTGAGCTTCGCACCCCGATCCTCCGTTCGGCAGCCCCGAGTGACCAGTGACGACGCGGACGACCACCTGGACCACCCGGACCCCGGAGCGCCCGGCCGGCGGGATCCATCGGACCCGCGGATCGGCTGCCAGGAACCGCCCTCGCAGCGGCCCTCGGCGGACTTGGCCACCGTGGAGGTGCGGACGGCAAGGACCGGAGCGTCCAAGCAGGTGAGAGACGGGCAACGCTACGAGGTTGGAGGCCATCGCCCTTAGGTTGGAGGCCGAAGATTTGCTACAGGCCAAGGTCTAAAGCTTCGAAGGCTGGGCTTGAAAGCCCAGCTCCCATCCAGTTCAAGTAATTGCTGCTCGGACGCGCCATTTGAGACGCCGAGCTAGGCTGGTTGGCCTTCGGCTTGGCGCTTGTGGAATCTTCAGGCCCGGTTCCAGTTTGTCTTGCCTCATCCCACCTTGATGATTTCAGGCTGTCTGAGGGGCCATAGAAATTCAAGCTTTACATGGATCATTAGTCAGACCAGCCAGTCAGACAAATAGAGATTGATGAGAGGAACCGGTAAGGCAAAAGGCAACATCTCCCCATCATCATCCATCGTCCCATTTTTTGCAAGCTTTTTCTCTCATGAGGAGATGTTGGAGGATTGACCTGTGAGATTTCCTGCACCTTCGATGGGTGGTTTAGTGCGCCGCCAGCGTGAAGCAGTTTGTGTTTTAGTGCAAGCAGAGGAAGCTTTCACCAAGGCACGGAGCCTTAGTCCAGATTAGTTGGGGTGCTCGGGGACCTTCTGACTTGACATGACTTGACCAAATGATCATGCGACCAGGCAGCATGTGAACGCACAGAACGCTCACAGCTTCACGCCGAGAAAGCTCCGCTGACGCCGAGACACACCGTCTGTTGATGGTTTCCAACTTGACCACTTAAGTGATGACTACTAGCGATGCTGGCCCCCAACCTAGTAGCCAAACTACTAGCGACGGCCTCCAAACTACTAGTGATGGCCTCCAACTTAAGTGATGACTGGAAAGCACGGATGTTGGGGTCAAGAAAGTGTTGGATAGCACGGAGCACATAGATCTGCTCTTCATCAACAGCGATGCATGTTGAAGTCTTGAAGCAAGTTCCTTGGGTCTTGGAACACCGGGGCACCCTGCTTGCTGTACACTGAACCGTGGCTGGGACTCCACCTTGAACCGATGTGGTGCCGACAGGGCCAATATGGAAATGGGAACAAAGAACCTTAAAAAACCAAACACCTCCAGATTGTGGTGGATGAATCTAGAGGAAGCCTACCAAAAGGACGATTTGGTACAGTTGTTTGTGAACTGCAAGGGTCAACGATGCCATCAGGGCAGAGCCCGTTTTAAAGGCCGGCAATGACCCGGCCATGGAGCTCTGGCGTGTGCGTGTGCGTCAGGTACGACCTCTCCAGACTCCAAAGGGAGACTGGAAGACCCACCAATTGGTGAACTTGTGACGGACACCTCCGTTGAAAAACGCGGATCGCCTGGTGGGGGGATCGACTTCACGAAAAGGAACGCGCCGGAGTCGCCCAGCGCAATCTGCGGGTCGTCCTTGTGAGGTCCTTGAAGTGCGAGAAAACACGCAAAAAGGGGGGAAGGTAGATGAAAAGGAAGAAGGTCCGTGATTGACCTACCTGGTACTACCTGAAGCAACTCTGTAGGGCTAAAAAAGGCCACAGTTTGATGGACACGTCACTCCCATCCGCTGCCTTTGTCAAGACGTCGCCATCCCATGTGAGGCCCGTAGGTGTACAACATAGGTGTTCTTCATGCAAGGAGAGAGCTTCCAAGAGCCTCTTTTAGGAATGGCCAGACTCATGAAAAAACGAGAAAGACGACTCAAGGGTTTGGGGGGTGATTTGTGAGAAATCTGCCAGCACCGCTGATCATCTCCCTTTGCCCGTTGACCGGCACCAAAGATCCACTTGAGAGAAAAGCGCTGACCACCTGACGTGTGGCGTACCGCCAGACGTTCCTTGGTCGAGGAGCGTCGTTTGATTGCCGGTTTGTATATTCCGCTGGTTTCGTTTCTTTTGCAGATTGTAATAGGAATGGCCTCCAACCTAGTAGCGATGGCCTCCAACCTAAGGTAAATCTGGAGGGATTCTGAAGTACATGACATTGTTGTACAGCTGAAAGAGGGTTTTGTGGAATGGTCAGAATCTTTGATGCCGTGTCGGACTTCAACAAGTCATTTCTTCAAAGTGGGCACCGGTGGCACAGGCTCGGTTGGCTACGCCTTTGTGAAGGTGGGAATGCCGCTCAATGGGCAAGACTGGAAGACTGGACGGGAACCGGCCTTCCATTTCTTTGAACACATTTCATAAACAGTTCAAAGAAAGGACGGTTTCCTGTGAACATTGGGAAGGACGGTCAGTGGACAGCCTTCCTTTTTTCAGGGACATTTCCTGTGACTCATAGGACTTTGTCTATGTCCTTTTTATAGGACTAATTAGCTGACTTGCAATCGATAGGACGGTGTTCATTTCTGTGGTTTTTCCACCTGCCTCCGCCACCAGGCGCCCCCGATCCGATCGGTGGAGGTGCGGAGTGATTTAGACGCCTTGGCCACTTGGGCCAAGTCAAAGTCAAACATAGAAAAACCTATTACTAGTAACAAGAAGCTACTAGGTGGAGGCCATTGCTACTAGGGTGGAGGCCATCGCTAGTAGGTTGGAGGCCTATATATCACTAGTGGCAAGAAGCTATCATGCTTTTTCTGTTGAAGGCAAGTCGAAGTGGCCCAACAAGGGGACGATTCTCCTGTGTTTTTTGGTGCACCTCGCGCAAGAAGGTGAATCTGAAGATCTGAAGTTGGGTAGGATGAATCGAAGTGCTGTGAATTCACAGGGAGTTGACAGACGTGTCCCCTTCGCCCCGACAGGATGAGCCGGATGAACAGTTTCAGATGACCAAAAGATGCACAGTTCGCAACGGAACGCGCCGCTTTTCGTCGAACTCAAGGCAGCCCGTCCCGACGTACCCGACGGTACCTGCTGCGAGGACGGTAGACCGCTGCAGCTTCGAGGGTCAACGCCCACAGCCGGAACCCCAGCGCCCAGCAGGGGGAGCAGGAGGAGCTTGGGAAGCTTGGGCGGTTGTCCAGGCAATGAGCTGGAGGCTGCCAGGGTTTGGAGCTTTGAGGGTTTGCAACGAAACAAATCCAAGTCCCAATCTACACTCCCTCTTCCACCGACTCTGGAAACCATCCCTGTTTGTTTCGGGCCTTTCAGCCAAGCTGTTCGAACGTGGGAAGCGGGGTGGACCACGGGCCACGTCCCCTGGAACGTGGAATTCGCAGGGATCAGGCTAAACTCGTTCTGCCTAGCCAGTATGATACAACCGACAAGCTTCTCGGTCCCGCTCTTGAGCCAAAAGCCCAGCATTGAGGCTTTCAGCAAAGCGTTCACGTAGCCAAAACAAGTCACAAGTCTCTCCACGGCTAAAGCGGAGGTGTCCAACGCTTCCACGGCCAAAAGGCGCAGCCATTTCAGCACCTGGCAGGCAGGAACCACCGCCATGTCCGATGTCCGGTGACCGAGCGATGGCCTCCAACCGAAAAGGCAACACGGTTGGTGAAGGTCAACCGATGGACCACCAAAAACCAGGACCCAGCAACTCGACAGGGTGAAGGCTCAGGCTGAAAAGGAACAGTGAAGGCTCAGTAGAGCCGTTCGTCTTCCAGCTCCTTCTTATTTTGGAAAAAGAAGGCCTGAAGCTTGGCACGAAAGATCGGCCCCCCCCGGTCAGACTTTGGCGGGCTCCCAGCATCTGAAAAGGAATGTCTCGAGCGAATTTCAGGGGATTGCGCACCTGGCTGGTTTAATGGGGTTTCATGGCCAAGGGGGCCCAGAAGGGGATATGAATCCTGAAAACCCAGGCGCGAAGAAGTAGGTCCCAAGAAGTGGGTATGTGCTGCGTGGAAAGCGTGTGAGCCAAGACGTCCTTCGAAAGCAAATGAACAGCAAGAGCCAGAACTGCAAAACGGGTCCCTCTAAAGCCCTGTATACGGCCCTAAGGTGTCATGGTCCTCATCCATGTCATCGCCCTTTTCCAAACTCCGCCGTCACTATTCCTGATCTTATCTCCCTGTTTGCTTTGGCGAATTCGACTTCAACGTCCCAACTCACCACGACTTCAACGTCCGCACGCACCCCTCCGCGAACGCGACCTTCTCGCGCCAGGTGGCGACCGGCCTCGGCCTCGTGGCATCCGCCAAGGTGAGCAGAGGAAACCCCGAAAACGGTCGTGGCACGTGCACGACCTGCTCATGAGCCGACCAAAGCGAGGGATTCGACCCCCAAATCCGGGTACTCAACCTGAGCTCAGATTCGAGGCTTAACACTCTTCTTGCCTCTCTCCAAACTGAGGGGCTCTACAGATGTTGCATCGAGGTGCTTCTCCAAATCTGGAAAAACGTCAACCCACCCACTAAAACATGGATAGTCCGGGCCGGTCCGGGCGGTAGACCCGGCTATCCATGTAAAAGATCCGGAAGAAGCTCATGTCGATCTGTGCGGCGCAGTGCGGGTTTCGTCCTCCAAAGCCGCGACGCTCGCGACGGCGGCGTTTCCACCCGCTCAGGTGGCTCGTGCGTCGACAGAGGCAGAGGGGTCGCGTTTTGATTGGCTTTCACTCTGCCGTAGCGGCATGGCATTCACGTCAAGGTGACACCTTGCGACTTGACCTGTTTGGAAATGGCAGCTTTTCAACTTCGCTTGACACCTGCTCTGACCCAAAGATTGAATGAAGCAAAACCAAACTTCCCAGTAACTCGTGCGTTGACGGCAGTTCCTTGAGTAGCGAAACACTGGGACTTTGATGAGTGACGAACCAGCGAACCCCGTCTGGGGTGAGCATTCTGCGGAGCCCTTTGGGCTTTGTTTACGTCAGGTGGATTGGACTGGGAGTGCCACAGGCGCCGGTCCGTTTCCGGCGGGGTTGACAGAAATTGCTCCAAAAGTGTAAGCATTGCAGGAATGGTGGGATTAGGGCAGTGTCACCCAGCAACCAAAGGCCCACACAGTTTCTCTGGAGCGCCACACGACAGTCCTCAGCGCAACGCTTGCGTCCATGAGTGGGTCTTGTTCGATTTCCATTCGTGGCAGCTTCGCCCGCCAAATCGCCGACTTTGTGTGCAGGTGTAGGACTATCGACTCGAAATAGGGAGGGCGACATGGGAACTGGGCATCCTTTGCCGCAAGTGGATGTTGTTGCTTTCCCACATGGACCGACACCTTTGCGCCATGTTCTAAACACATATAGTCGCTTAGAAGTCCAAAGACCATACTTTTCCTTAAGTGAAGATAGTGAAGTAGAAAAGCCTTTTCAGGTCCCCTCCAGGCAATTCCCTTCATTACTTAGGACTTTTGGACTTAGTACTTGAAGGGGGATCTAGAAGCACCACCCCCGACATGGCATCACATCGCACCCCTTAAGGCCTCGTGCCACGTCCTCGTCCTCGTCCCTCGTTCGCCTCCTGCATCGCCTCCATCCTACTTCTTCGTAGGCTGGGGGCGGATTCGGCAGAAGTCCATTTTGGATGTGGATTGGCTCAACATCCACGGTACCTTGGACAAAGAAGCCCGGAACAGCCCGAACGACCGAATTCGGGAGAGTGTTCCAAGTTCGTTTCATGAATCACGACATTTTGAGATACATGGATACATTTACATCACCGGATTGGAAAACATACAGCGTTCGAAGTTCGAATCGCGGGTGACATCACTTTGACTCATCTGCACTGGGCTCTCCGGTGACGGAACTCGTCCGCACGGAAGGACCCGGTGAAATCCACCGGCGGAATTTCCGCTCGTTTTGGACAGCTTCCTTTGGTAGCTTCTTACTACAGTAGGCAGTGGCCTCCAAGCTACTAGCTCTGTGAAGTAGGACGTTTCTGTGAAGTGGATTTTTCCGTTTTTTTTTTTCGATGTTTTTGGTGTCCGAAGACCTCGCTTCGCATCGCGCTCTTCCACCGCCAGCGCCACGGATTGATCCGGCGCCGTTGGGCTCGTGACAACGCCAAGCACATCTGAGCACATCGGGCTGTTCGTGAATGCCAATGCTGTTCATTTTGGAGGGAGGCTGTTCGGTGAGTTGCTTTGTGTTACATCTGGAGGCTACTTATGGCTCCCTCAAAGACGTGTTGGAGTTATTGGCAAACTTTGGTGCTGTTCACAATCACCTGTCGAATCGGCTGATGTTCTCCAATTCATGATGAACATAAACCAAATAGTGACCACGGGAGCACAAAGCCATTGGTGCCATGCAGGCCAAACAAGGCGAAAAACCCTCACCATTAGGGTTACGTACTTGTTGCGCAACCGGTTCAAACTTTGGGCTGATACGACCCTTGATTTTCACATTTTTTTTTACACACACAGCAAAGATAAAAGCCAGGAATATCGCAAAGAGACACTATAGAAAGGCGTCCAATTCCAAGGAGCCGCACTATCCAGGCAAGGTAAATTATCAAGCCTTGTAAGAAAATTCTATAAGCCACAGATCCCAAATTGAGATTGCAGATGAGAAAGATAGCATACCCAGCTGCAGCCAGCTTCCGCCAAGTCACCGAAATTTCGACCTGGCAGCATGACAAAAAGACAAGTTAGAAACAGAATGGGGCAACCCTCAAACTGCAGTCCCCATAAAGGATATTGTTGCCATGCAAGTCTGTTTTCCTCTCAAAACCGGTTGCCTCAAGTATTGGTCCAAACTCTCAACTCACTGACCTCGTTCGTCCTCTCTTCGGCCGATCCTCGGCCTAGGCGTCATGACGTTGTCCGCGGTGGTCCTCTTTGTGGCACAGATCAGTCGCATCTTGGCACGGGCGCTCGGTGGTCGGTGGTCGGTGCTGGCGACAGCGTTACGTGGGACAAACGATTTGGGCTTGGGAATGCGTGAGGTATCAAATGGCGTATCGAATCCATTTGGTTTGTGATCTGGTGGATGCATTTGGAAAGATCATGAAAGATCTAAAGGGCGGGACGAATCAGATCCAAACAGCGCGAGTTCTTTTGTTGTGCTTTGATGTTCGTGCAGCGCCTTGTTCTTCCCAACCAGGGCCTATATGCAGGCTCAAGATTCGGAAAAGCCCAGAAGCGAGAAAAGCTCCGTGTAGAACCGTTTACTGAGCTTCGCATTTGCCGAAGACCCATGAGATGAACCTGGTGGGCCCTGCACTCGTGGCGCTTGGCGTGTCCTTACTGTGTGCGGGTGGCCTTTTGCTGCAACGATACCTGGATGGATCAGAGTCGGATGAGTCCAATGGATCGGAGTACAGCTTCGGCTTTGCGCTCAATTTGAAGCACGTGCGGAAGGTCCTCTTTCGCGTGGATTGTCAGCGTGCAATTGAAGCTTTGCCGAGTGTTCGCCTGGAGCAAGGCACGGCGCCGACTCTGAACCGACCGCCGGTCCAAAGACTGATATGGTTATTCATGGCTTAGCTCATGGCTTAGCTCCTGGCTCCATCTGCATGGGTAGATTTGGGGTAGATTTGTTGACCTTGCTGGAGTTTCTACTTAATACTGGACAGATTTTTGCTTCTACGATGTTCTATGTATCCACAGCTTTCATTCTTCCAGTTGATTTGTTTTTTTTTTTGCAAAAGCTTCACTTGCTATTCGGTTTTGTCGCCAGGAGAGGCCTGTGCTATTTGCTTGGAGCCTCTGGAAGAAGCCCGACAGTTGCCCTGTGGCCACCTCTTTCACCAGCATTGCTTGCTGGAACTCACCAAGTCACCCTCACACTCGCCCTCAAGACGGCTCCGGCAGGAGGCCCACCGTGCAATTAGCTGCCCTTTGTGCAGGTCGGTGACGGTTAAGATCCCGGTGATTGGAGCCTGCAGGGAGGGGGCGGGGGCTTGTGAAGCTGATTTGGAGGATCCGAGGCTTGGCAGCGAGGGATACGATTGGAGCGGGTGACTTGCAGGGTGACTTGCAGGGGTTTGGCTTGCTTTTGAACCCAAAAGACTCTTCCAAATTCCACGGCCATCTTCGTTTTTCTCGAGCCGCCTGTTCGAAGATTGAAGGATCAGATGCCTCGCCATGGGTCTGAAAAACACATTGTGCACGTAGAGGTTTTTTTTGTCACACCATTTGGGGCTCCTTTCATGATTCTTGCGATGGGATCGTTGAGTGTCATTCATAGTCATAGTGCACAAATAGATGTGGTCGCACATTTCTTTTGAACACCAGAAACCTCCAGGATCTCATAGTTTCGTACCGTTGGCAATGGACAATAATACTAGTAGGGAATCGCATTGGGGAAAGACTTTCCTCCCCAGGCGGCTGGCCCCTTGACATTCTGATAGGTGTGTGGTAAACCTCCCATGGGTGTCTCGTTTTCATCGACGTGACGACCTCGACATCGTCGTCCCCCCCCCGGGGTCTCTTCGACCTCGTTCCGCAGGAGTGGAGAATCACAATGTCCTTCCGCGCACCGAGCCTCCCTGTGATCGAAACGCAGCGAGCGGTCTGTGAGCTGAACGCTGGTCGGTGATCGATCGGAGACAGCACCAACCCTGGGAGGGGAGGCAGATAATGACCCAGGGACGATTGGGGGGATTTGCAGGTGCGTCCAGTTTGGTTCAGCTGGTGGCATTTGTCTTGGGGGGGGGGGGCGTTGGGTCAAAAAACACCTCTGCCTCCTCACCTGGGGCTGCCAGAGGCTGAAGGAGAGCCGCAAGACCCCTCTCCCCATGATTCGCGACCGTCGCGGAGGGGGAGGTGGGCGACTCTGCTGGCTTCCTTTGATGCTTTTGGGCGCTGGGAGGGGCCTCTGAGATGAGGAGGAGGGTCTCTGAGCCACGTCTTGCCATGTTTATGCACCAAGTCTTCTGCCCCCGCCAAACATGGTGTACCAAATGTGCATAGCCTGCATAGCTGCAGTGTAGCTGTTTGGCAGACGTCTCCAAATGGATTTCTGCAGCGAGAGCGAGCACATCGTCCGAACTGACCTCTCAGTATGTCTGCGAACTCAGAAACTCGGAGGGCTCCCAGCGAAGAGCTCCCCGCCACGAATGGACGTGGCCGGGTTATGATGCACGGTAGTGACCCACGTCTTGCCCAAGCAACGACTTTCCTTTCAACTACAGCTTTTTGACTCTCAACCATCATAGCTCAAAAGGTCCTTTGTTGCAGAGAACCTAAACACATGCGATGAGGTTGGAGGCCATCGCTCTTAGGTTCAAAGTTCTCTTTCCACTGACTCCCTACTGGACGGCACGAGCCGTGTCGAGCTTGGACCAGTGCGACCGTGTGTGGTTGAAGACTTTCAATCCGTTTATCGATCCGCTGTGCAACTGCGACCGCACATGCGGTTGTGGGGCCTTGCTGGCTAAAGGAAGAAACTGCTTTACTGGAGTCTATTTGCGGAGTTAAGCAAGCAAGTTCTTCAACTCCTGGTACCGACTATCCAGCCAGTCAAGTCAACCCCCACTGTTCACTCCTTTGTCATCACTTTTCGCTTGCAGAATCTCATTTAGATGTGGAAGTTTGACCCATTGAGAGACTCTCAGGGGAAGAAGCAGCCTCTCAGAGAAATGAACAGAGAACACTCTGCAAGATTTGTCTTTGGAGAAGCGGGTCGGGAATCTGCAACGTTGAAGCATGTGTTCGAGTATTCTTCACCATTCAAGGGTGATTCCAGGGTCACCAATCCCCATATACGAAAGATGCCTTGTCAGAGCAACTCGGAGAAGGAGACGTTGGCATACTCAACTCGAGCCTAGCAGAATCATTGTTCCACTCAACGGCATCATTTTTGGGAGCCCCTGATTGAACCAAATCAAATACCCATGCTATTGAGTTGGAGGCCATCGCGCTTTGGTTAGAGGCCATCGCTCTTAGGTTGGAGGCTATCGCTCTTAGGTTGGAGGCCATCGCTCTTAGGTTGGAGGCCATCG